>MJUU01029375.1:55904-69024 GCA_002080025.1 Modiolus philippinarum | reverse complement strand
CCCCCCCCCCCTTTCAAGTTAAATGGTCGATCCCTAACAAAAAAGACATTTTTGGCTTAAAATCCCAAAAAGGATTAGCAACTCCCAACCACCTTGCAAGTTCTGCAAGTACAATTGTCAGAATAAGCATTGCCAGTTTTGTCCTGAGGTGTGTTATTTCAAATGGAATATACATTCAATACGAACTGGAAAGATACGCAAGTGTGAATAGATCTTAATAGGTTTGAAATGTCTCTGTGCCGCTTGTGGCTACTGACGTACATACCCTCAAGTTAAATTAATACTGTTTAGGATATGGTCATTTTGGAGTAAATGCACATGAGACAAACTCTCTACAAATACTCGATTGAACGTAGCAACGGAGCAACGATTTTATTGTTGTTCTTCATCTTGAAATCACCACGAGGCCTTCAAAAATGGGCTATGCTCATACATCATAGTTCAAGACTAGACGGCCCCTTCCCTAGCACCAGTTTGAGCAGAATATTCATTGCTAAATGTCGAGTAACGCTACATCCATATGTACGCGTATGTCTAATATATATATATATATATATATATATATTTACTTGAAAGATGATGTGAAAAGCTACAGCCTGAAAAAAGAAACAAAGAAATCTGCATTCATGTTTTTTTGCTCTCGAACTGAATAATGCCCTCGTCAAGGAGTTGTGTCCCTTGTCAAAATCATGTCTGCGTTTTAATCCAGCTTCGATGAACCCCCTTTTCTTCATAATGACAATAAAATTACAAAATACAAGTTGTTAATAAACATTTGCTGACTTCTTTTTGAGTTAAAATGAAAAGTCTATGGGCTTTTTTTAAAAATATCGATGGCCGTGTGTCAATGTTATTAAGCATTACACTTTAAATTGTGTAAAATGACGACCTGTGTCATCCTATGACCTCTACACGGAGAATTCGGACTTATTTCAGTTAGAGAACGATTACAGCCATTCAACGGCCACTGATATTCTAGAAGATTATGTAATAAGGTTTCGTTTAAGCCATAGATTTCTGAAAAATATAAGGTAGGGTAACTTGTATTTTGGCGTCAAATATCGGCCACCCGGACCATCTTGATATTTTTTAATTTACAATGCGAGGTTTTATCAGGTAAATGTAATATTTATATTTTTGAATACTCCAACCCTATATTCATGCAACAGAATACCTTCCATATTCGCTATATTTTTTATTGTTTTAGCCGCCGCAACAAAATCGGATATCAATCTACAAGCATAATCAACGGGGAATAACTCGTATAGTGCCTTAACACACCTGCGAATGCAGATATTCCTCTCTGGTAAAAGGAAAAGATAAAAGGAAAAGATAAAACATATTTTGTAAAGAACCACACTGAGTCAAACAAGAAAAACAGTGAAAATGACGTGATTAAGATGCTTGAATTTTTGATCGACAACATTTTTGTTGAATGTGGAGGCCGTGTTTTTCAACAGACAATAGGGATTCCTATTGGAACAAATTGTGCGCCACTTTTAGCTGACCTTTTCCTTTTTTCGTATGAAGCAAAGTTTTTACAAGGGCTGATACAACAGAAACAAAAACAACTAGCCCAGACTTTTAATTTCAGCTTCAGGTATATAGATGATGTACTTTCTCTTAATATCCCAAGATTTAAAGAATATTTGCATCGTTTCTACCCCAATGAACTTATAATTATAGAGACAACCGATACAGCCGATCCTGCTCCATACCTTTACCTTTTGTTATACATTGACTAACATGGACGTCTGAAATCTAGATTATATGACAAACGTGATGATTTTGACTTTCCAATTGTGAACTTTCCCTTTCTCTGCAGCAATGTACCTGCATTCCTAGCAAATGGAGTGTATATTTCACAATTGATTCGTTACTGTAGAGCGTGCAATACATAGGGTGACTTTTTCGAAAGAGCAAAAGCACTGTCACCAAACTGCTGAGTAAGGGATATGTTCAGCCTTTGTTACTTTCGTCCCTTCGGAGGTTCTATGGCCGTCACCACGACATCATAGATAGATATGAAATGTCACTATCACAAATACAAACTGACATTTTCAGCTAGATTCGCGTCTTCCTGGATTTGACATTACCGGTTTCGACTTTACCCTGGATTGACTCACTAACAGTGTGACGGGTGCCGTGCACAGAGCAGGACATGCTTACCCTTCGGAGCACCTGATGTCACTCTTGTTTATTCAGAGTTCACACTGTTAGTGCTTTAGTTGTTTATGCTATATATGTAATGTTCTTGTGTTTTGTGGGCATGTGGTGTCTTTGGTCTTCCATCTTTTTGTGTTCTTGCTTTTGCCTTGTCTCTGGACTTTGATTTGTGTAATCTTTGCTATGTTCCTTCGGTATTCTACTGCCGTTGTTCGAAAGATGAGACACCTTACTAAAAGTTCATACAAAGACTAGTTCAGAAAAAACAAAAACAAAAAACGCTGCAAAGTTAGGGTTAGGGTTAGGGTTTGGTGTCCGTTATACAGAAAATGTTCTTTCCATGAACTATTCTCAGTTTAAGGATAACATTATATAGCATCATATACAGCGATGGAAACGTTCAACATTCCCAAAATAGCGCTCATCGTGTGAATCGTGTGCGTTCATCGTGTAGATCGTTTGCGTTCATCGTGTAAATCGTGTGCGCTCATCGTGTATCGTGTATCGTGTAACGTGTAACGTTCATTGCGTGTATCGTGTAGCGTGCGTTTACTCGTTTCATTTAAATTCCGCATTTTATAGATAGGTTTACAACTGATTATTTTTTTTTTTCAACTCGAAATATACCTTTTTTTACAACCGCCGATTTAACAAGAAGAAAATAAAATATTATCAGATTAAGTATCACGTCTGGCGATTTTTTGTCACAAAAACATTTATTGTTTAGGAACGCAAACCTTTATTTAATCAACTTCATTCATTGCTATATCAACCAGTTCAATATAGTAGAAAAATAAAAGTCTAATCAGATTAACTTATTATATCTATGGTTAAATCATAGGAAGTTTAAGTATAAGTTTTAATATAAAATAGAGAAAAACTTTCCTTTATATTTATGGTTAAATTATATGATGTTTTAGTATTGCAGACTCCGGTATGATATAAAATAGAACAATAATATAAAATAGAGAAAAAGTGCCCTATCTTTTATATTAATGGTTAAGTTCTATCAAATTTTAGTATTGCGGACACCAGTATAATAAAAAATAGAGAAAAAGTGCCCTATTGCTTATTTTTATGGTTAAATTCTATCAAGGTATAGTATTGCGGACACCAGTATAATATCAAATAGAGAAAAAGTTTCCTATCTGTCATATTTATGGTTAAATTCGATTAAGTTATAGTATTGCGGACACCGTATGTTATAAA
The DNA here is from genome assembly GCA_002080025.1 of Modiolus philippinarum. Lineage (NCBI taxonomy): Eukaryota > Metazoa > Mollusca > Bivalvia > Mytilida > Modiolidae > Modiolus > Modiolus philippinarum. The sequence continues at coordinate 65,649 of MJUU01029375.1, read as the reverse complement.
ATAGAGAAAAAGTGCCCTATCTTTTATATTGATGGTTAAATTCTATCACGTTATAGTATTGCAGACACCGGTATAATATAAAATAGAGAAACAGTGCCATATCTTTTATATTAGTGGTTAAATTCTATCAAGTTATAGTATTGCGGACACCGGTATAATATCAAATAGAGAAAAAAGTGCCCTAGCAGACACCGGTATAATATAAAATAGAGAAAAGGTGCCCTATCTTTTACGTTTACGGTTAAATTCTATCAAGTTTTAATATTGCGGACACTGGTATAATTAAAAATTGAGAAAAGGTGCCCTATCTTTCATATTTATAGTTAAATTCTATCAAGTTATAGTATTGCGGACACCAGTATTATATAAAATAGAGAAGAAGTGCCCTATCTTTTATATGTATGGTTAAATTCTATCAAGTTATAGTATTGCGGACACCGGTATAATATAAAATAGAGAAAAAGTGCCATATCTTTTATATTAATGGTTAAATTCTATCAAGTTATAGTGTTATTTATAGTATTGCGGACACTGGTATAATATAAAATAAAGAAAAAAGTGACCTACCTTTTATATTAATGGTTAAAGTCTATCAAGTTTTAGTATTGCAGACACCGGTATAATATAAAATAGAGAAAAAGTGCTCTATTTTGTATATTTATGGTTAAATTCTATCAAGTTATAGTATTGCAGACACTGGTATGATATAAAATTGAGAAAAGGTGCCCTATCATTTATATTTATGCTTAAATTCTATCAAGTTGTAGTATTGCGGACACCAGTATAATATAAAATAAAGAAAAGTGCCCTATCTTTTATATTAATGGTTCAATTATTGCAAGTTTTAGTATTGTGGACACTGGTATAAAATAAAAGAGAGAAAATGTGCCCTATCTTTTGTATTGATGGTAAAATTCTATCAAGTTATAGTATTGCGGACACCAGTATAATATAAAATAAAGAAAAAGTGTCCTATCTTTTATATTTATGGTTAAATTTTGTCAAGCCTTAGTATTGTGGACACCGGTATAATAAAAAAATAGAGAAAAAGTGCCCTATCTTTTATATTTATGGTTCAATTCTATCAAGTTTTAGTATTGCGGACACAGGTTAAATATATAAAATAGAGAAAAAGTCCCCTATCTGTTATATTTATGGTGAAATTCTATCAAATTTTAGTATTGCGGACACCGGTATAATATCAAATAGAGAAAAAGTGCCCTATCTTTTATATGTATGGTTAAATTCTATCAAGTTATAGCATTGCGGACACCGATATAATATCAAATAGAGAAAAAGTGCCCCATCTTTTATTTTTATGGTTAAATTCTATCAAGTTATAGTATTGTGAACACTGGTATAATATAAAATAAAGAAAAAGTTCCCTATCTTTTATATCTATGGTTATATTCTATCAAATTTTAGGTTTGTGGACACCGGTATAATATAAAAAAGAGAAAAAGTGCCTATCTTTTATATTTATGGTTAAATTCTATCAAGTTATAGTATTGCAGACACCTGTATAATATAAAATGGAGAAAAGTGCCCTTTCTGTTATATTTATGGTTAAAATTTATCAAGTTAAAGTATTGCAGACACCGGTATGATATACAATAGAGAAAAGGTGTCCTATGTTTTATATTTATGGTTAAATTCTATCAAGTTATAGTATTGCGGACACCGGTATAATATAAAATAGAGAAGAAGTGCTCTTTCTGTTATATTTATGGTTAAATTTTATCAAGTTATAGTATTGCGGACACCGGTATGATATAAAATAGAGAAAAGGTGCCCTATCTTTTATATCTATGGTTAATTCTATCAAGTTTTAATATTGCTGGCACCGGTATAATATAAAATTGAGAAAAGGTGCCCTATCTTTTATATTGATGGTTAAATTCTATCAAGTTATAGTATTGCGGACACCGGTATAATATAAAATAGAGAAAAAGTGCCCTATCTGTTCTTTTTATGGTTAAATTCTATCAAGTTATAGTATTGCGGACACTGGTATGATATGAGATTGAGAAAAGGTGCCCTATCTTTTATATTTATGGTTAAATTCTATCAAGTTATAGTATTGCGGACACCGGTATAATATAAAATAGAGAAAAAGTGCACTATCTTTTATATTTATGGTTAAATTCTATCAAGCTTTAGTATTGCGGACACAGGTATAATATAAAATAGAGAAAAAGTCCCTATCTGTTATATTTATGGTTAAATTCTATCAAGTTATAGTATTGCGGACACCGATATAATATCAAATAGAGAAAAAGTGCCCTATGTTTTATATTTATGGTTAAATTATAGCAAGTTTTAGTATTGTGGACACTGGTATAAAATAAAATAGAGAAAATGTGCCCTTTCTTATATATTATTGATGAAATTATAAGAAAATTTTAGTATGCGTAAACAGGGACTATACATTACATGTAATGTATAGCCCCTGGTGTAAATCTAATTTAAAAGTAAGGTATGTTTCTTAGGTTCAATACTACGGTATATATATTTATATATATATATTTATATTTTTATTTGACGTAAATTATTTTTTGATTAGACATTGTTTATTTAATTTCTCTACTTTTCTGACAAAATTACAACATTTTAAGCTTGTGTCGACCCTACTCTGATATTGTTACGGCAAAAGTGGAGACAGTTCCCGGGAGAAAGTTTGTAACACGCTATTTCATATGGAAAACCGATTACTAGTATTTTCTTTTGTCCAAATTAACATTGGTTTTATCTTTATGTATCACATTGTAAATTACCATTTTATTTATGCTGTGAAATTTAGAATATCTCGGCTTTTATTGCACACTGATATTTTTCATTTCGAGTTCGTTTCATGAAAATATATAACATTTTTTTAACCGACACGGTGCACGTTACACGGTACACGATACACGGTACATGATACATGATTGAGAACTTTATGTATCATTCATTGTGCGAATCGTGTGCGCTCAACGTGTGAACCGTGTGCGTTCATCGTGTGAATCGTGTGCGTGTGGTAGGGAATGTTGAACGTTTCCATCGCTGTACCCTGATAAACTGAAATTGTAAGAGACCATTGACATACCATCATCAGTTTTATCTCTCTACTTATACCTCTATGTTGGTGACTGAGAACCACTGAAAGCAACACTGTGATGATTTAAACGTTCCCATAGAGAACTTTTCATTTCTGAGCTGTGATACTCCTACATCTCCTTTACGTGGTGTGTACATTCCACAACTCAATTGCAATTGGCGTGAATGTAGTTTTTTGACAGAGCGAAATAACTGTCTCAAATATTATGGAGTTCTATCATTGTTGCAATTGTCACTTTAGGAATTTCATTGGTCGTCATAATGCTTTGACGTATTGTTACACTATTTCAAATGAGAATGCAATCTATGCGTAGATCTAGCGTTCATTACCGAACTGAAAACATCGGACTTTTATTGGCAGTGTGACGGCTACAACATGATGAAGCAGACCACGCCTATTTATGTAAGGTCATCATGCAAAGATTTGATTGTTGAGAGACATTAGGCAGACAATAAAACAGCATGCGGAATAACCTATTATGAAGAAATAGCAAAGGACCTTAAAGAAAAGCCAAATCAGTTAAGGACCGAGTTATGCACTATGGGTTTACTTCATATATTAAAAAAAAGATTTTGGAAGTTTCTTAACATCACGAATTACCTATTATTGAATTTTTGAAAACCTGACGAACAGTCCGCCAACACAGGAATCTGAGAGTTGTAGTAGCTTAATGCTGCGAATTTTTTCGCAGATTACCAATCGACAACTTTTATCATTCGATCAAATGTATACGTCTGGAATAAGATGATAGTGTAAAAGGTAATCAGATATTGCAATTTAATATGCTTCCTGTAAGAAACTGCATTTATAGTGTCGAATATACTATTATGGCATAGCATACCTACAGCCATGTACTATACCTGTCACGTGACTTGGAAGTCGGAGCTACAGTATTGTCAATCAAATAGTGATGACAATGTTACTTGTAGGCTTCACTGCCATAGAAATCATCATGAATTTGGTAATATTTCTAATAGAAAAAAAGTGTTTACCCCAATTTTGACCACTCCTTTAATTTATCTCTTCTTTTTATATCATGAAATAAGTATACTTTTTAGATCCGCCATATAGTTCTTTATTTTTCAAATTTCAATGATATTATGCAACTATTTGAAATGTAAGAATTTAGCTATACAGGGTTATTAAGCACATCTTTTGTACTGAAAATCGACATTCATTGGAATTAAAATTGGTTGCAGACCATGTAACAGTACCGCTTGTGCAGATAACATTACCTTAAACTGCACAGATTTTGCAGCGTCACAAATCCTCTTAAATATAGCTGTGGATCACATTAAAAAAAGAAACATTACATCCTACAACAACAGAAAAGTGTAAACATGGAAAACTCTAACAAAAACTCATTGGCTCCTAAATTAGATAAGGATTATGTTGAAAAACGGTAGATTCTGCAACCCATCTTGGATTAGAAAGAGCAACATCATATAACAAGACTGTTGAAAACACCGTTAATGAAAATTTCAAAAAAGGAAGAAGGACTTTATATAGCTTAATGTCAGCTGGATTTTATAGACAAAATGGACTAGATCCAAGTACTTGTATACATATAATGAAAATAATGTCCGGGTTTGAAGTCATAATCCCAGAAAAAAAAACTTAAACAAAGTGGAACCGTTCCAGAAGCGAATGCTCAAGCAGCTACTTTTAGTACCTAAAGTGCTCCTCAATCCTTACTATATATACTTTCGGATACAAGACTAATAGCAGAACAACTACGCATTTCAATGCTAAATTTATGTATTACATGTTATTACAACCGGAAACATCAGCGAAAAAAAAATCGCAGGAAAACAGCTCTCTAAAAATAGCGATAGTTTAACCTGGTTCAATGAAATAAAGAAATTAACATGGAGGTACGACCTTAATGATATAAACATCTTACTTGAAATGCCATATACTAAAAAGCAATGGAAACGGACAGTATACGCCAAAGTCTATGCCTACTGGAAGCAATATAAAATTGATCTATCAAAACTCTATTTAAACTTACAGTATCTAAATGTTCAGTCATGCAACCCAGGAAAACATCATTCATTGAACCTCATTAATTGAGGCAATACGTATACCAGTGACATACTTCAAAGTAGTAGAGCAAATTTTCAAACTTGCAATGTAGACTCACCTTGTTTACAATGTGGAGCTGTCAACGCAGACATTGAACACTTAATACTTAAATGTCAAATGCTAGCAAATGCAAGAACATCAGTCATTACTGATTAATACGATGAATATGTTAGGATAACAAATTTTAACTCAAAATATGAGTCGAATTAGGAAAAGATTAAGGTAGTACTGGACTGCTCAGCCCTTTTTTTATCCGGTTTAAAATAAGCGTAGACAACTAACAACACAAATATTATCTGAACTAGAATCTTATTGCAGGAAATATATATTCAATCGGTACTGACTCAGATACAAAATGCTTACATATATGAGAACAAAGACCGGCAGTTTAAACTCGTTATCAACCTGAATAACTTTAAATCAGTGCAGAATTAAAATAATGAAAACTTAGCTACAGGTTGATGATATTTACTTTTGAGCCATAAATCCGGTTGTACATATGTATGTTATTATTACATTTTTACATTTTCACTTAAGTTTTTGAACTGGAAAAAAAGGGTGTAACTGTGAATATATTACAAAAAAACAGGATAACAGCAAACACCCACAATGGCCAGGAACTGCAATCACACGCCACGGTTTACAGGAAACTGCACCAGAAAAACAATAATGAAAACAAGAGATAACATAAATAACGATAGGAACTCGGGATAGCCGGACTTGGTACCGGCACTAGCAAAAGCCTGTGGTAGGGTTAAACCGGTTTATGGGTTCCACCATATGTAGAAAAAAGAAGGGAGACGGGGAATGTGTCAAAGAGACAACGACCCAAAGGGCGGTAATAACAACTCAAAGCCACCATAAGATCTTCAATCAACGGTGAGAAAACCCCACACCCAACGGTAGGTCGGAGTCGAACTCTGAATAAAGAGTAATCAAGTTCAGCGAAATAACCATCATCCTAGAATCCTGTATAGACACAAAGTAAACTAACCAGAAAAAAGACAAGACACACAAAGGCTTAATAAATTTTCTGACTTAGGACAAGCGCAAACCTGCTGCGGCGGGGTTAAACTAGTTTTATTGGGCCCAAACCTTCCCCCTTCAGCCAATGTGATAAATAAAAAAACAATCATAACAACAGTAAAATTTATTTGGCAACAGGACTGAGTCAATTGTGAGAAATGAAAATGAGAGAACTAAATATACGGACATAACATGAAATCACAAGAGACTCCAGCGGTTAACTGTAATGCCAGCTCCAGACCCATTACCAACTGACAAAGGAAGTAATGTTCCCCGAGTATACAGCTTCCACCAAGATCCCTTCCTGTGAGGAGTTTAGGATAATGTTTCATGCATATACCGGAATACATAACCCTTGTCCATGCAATACAGATTTTAGAAATTTAGAATGTGTTTAGTTAAAATGCAAAGACCCTATAAAAAAATCAATGTTAATACCAAAGAAGGCCATACATAATGACTTGACGACAATACCGTAATTATAGCTCTTATGAATTAGATTTAAAGGTTTTATAAGTTTGTTGGGTGAGTTTAAGTATTTTTTTTATTCTTATGTAAAACATTCCCGTAAAATAAGGGGAGTGAAATACCAGTCTTGATTAGATGTGCATATATTGCACATATGGTGGAAGTGTTTTAATGCATGCGCACAAACAGTTTTAAAAGTGTATAGAAGTTTCACTAATTAACCTGGCGAATGGACATTCCACGATGTTTTAGATGAAGATAACAGATAACAGATTCAGTATTGTGAATTGATAATAATTTGCTCATTTAGGTTTAAAGGGATTATTTATCTGTACATATATTAGTTAATTTTATTTGTTTAATATCTTCTTGTCTTATTAAAGAATAATTCGACCGAAATTTGCTAAACGTTGCATACTTCAATCTATGGGTCATTGCTACCTGGAAACAATAGAGACAAAACATCTATCATAATCTTAATGAAAAGCCACAATTTGCAATGTTTGGCTGAGTACAGAACTATACATATTTTGGTTCTCTTTAAGTTTAAGCAATCGTTTTCATTAAATAAGATTTGCAATATATCTTAAAAAGTCATGTTTTTGCTCAGCAATGAAGTACTGACGCCTCGGTGGTGAGACTAACAGTCTACCAACCGAGCCATTAACCCAGTAGTAATAAATAACACTATACCGATGTTACTGTAAATTCAATTTCTTCAGATGGCCAATTCGCCAAATTATGTCTTCCCAAAGCCGAAAATATCAATAAATGTAACACCATAGATCGGAAAACTTATCAAATAATAGATAATAAGTCTTTAGGTACATTGTATTGCGTAATTTGAAGAGGAATATATATTGCATGGTTATCTAGCAAAAGAATTTTGAAATTTCTTATTCATTATATGATAACATCATCTTAAAAGGTTCAGTTCTGAATTAGTCAGGTTCTAAAGCTAAAACTTTGACTAGCATATATTTTTTTTTATAATTGTTATCAATTTTTGACCTGCCCATAAGTATTAAAAGTTCAAAGATCGCCTTTCCGCTTCTGCTGTAATAAATAGACAGCTTTTATTTGATTTGCAAATTAAGTTGATAATTTCTGTGAACTCAAGTAGATAAATCCATACTCTATCCCTCATTTACAAACAGTATTAATTTTCAAAAATTGAAAACTACTATATTTGATGATGACACAAAGTCTCCATTACTTAATAAATATTTTAGTACAGTCTCTTCAATAGATATTGACAATAGTTGCTTGCAAAATTATGACGACAAGACGGTTGTAACCACTAGAGATATTTCTAAAATGGTTTATAGTACAGTTAATATTGCTAAAACAACATATTCAGACAATGAAATTGGGACTGAAATTATCAAAAGTAAAATATAAAAACTTGCCCCTTTGCTATTGAAAAACCTTTACATATTTTTTTTAAATCTCCGAAGGAAGAAATTCCCAAGAAGGAAGAAGGTAGTGGAAGGTAGCAAACCGATTTTGAAAAGATATCCTATTCATTCTCAACCCAATATATCAAATTGTTAAGTTGCGTAGGGGAAACAATGGAAAAAGCAGTAATAAAACACCTTAGTTATTATTATGTAAAACAACTTCAGTCTTACTTTCAAACAAAGCATCACACTGTTCATTAGTTAATTGAAATGTACAATTGCATTCTTGATAACTGGGGAAAACATAATTAATTGTTTTTTTTATCATTTTTGTGCGACTTTTGCTAAGCATTTAATGGAGATTGACATAAAAGTTTCCTTCATGAAATGAAAACAAATTGACTTAAGGAGTAGTTATACAGAAGTGCAAATTATCCTTTGAACCAGGTATTCTTCAATTTCTGTGCTAGGCTGGGTCTTGTTCTATTTATTATCTAATCAATTATATTGCTTATAAGATTAAAATCCCTTTGCAGGATTTTCGCATGTGACACTTCGCTGAATTATTGTGGTAACGATGGTTACGGAATTCTGTCTGTTCTTGATCATTAGCTTTGGGATCCAGTGACCTGAAAATTTTACACACATACTGGCCTCTCACGGAAACTGCCGATGTCTTCAGTAATACATGATGACTCTTTACGTAACCAATCGGGAGTTTTGAATTTGATTTTTCTAGGCTAGGTTCCTTGAGCTAGCCGACAGTTCAGCGGCGATCACTCCTTGACCCATCTTTCAAAATTAAGTTTTGTTCCCCCATTTTTCTTTTCAAGATTGTGATCATGGAGCTAGTAGTCTACCTGTATGGGTTTTATTCGTATGTTTATTATACTATAAGGAAACGGGACAGAGAAAGGGGAGTACACATAAACCGGTTTAACCCTGCCGCTGGCTTTTGCTAGTGCCGGTACCTAGTCTGTCTGTCCCGAGTTCCTAGCGTTGTTTACGTTTGTCTTTTGTATTGTTTTATGTTTTTTTCTTGGGGAGTTTCTTTTTACTTTGTGGCATGTGGCTATGTTTTTCGGCTATTTTAGGCGTTTCCTTTTATCTTTTTTCTTCTATTTTTCTTGATCGTGTTCTATATAAACCAAATTAAATGATCAGACCAGATTTATTTCTTAATTTGGAAAACCGCCGCAGAAATATTACCCCCTCGAAAGAGTGTACAAGACTGGAGATTGGCTGGTAAATTTCTTGTCCCTAACCTTTTGGCCTCGTGATTGATCGGTCTCGCTGGAGCAGCCGGGAGGAAAAAATCCAAAGTTTACCAACCAATCTCCAGTCTTTTACACCCTTCCGAGGGCCTTATCTTATTAGGGCCTTATCTGCAACAGTTGAATTCAAATGTAGTTTTGCGTATAACACAAATTTTAATGGTCAAATTCCTCAGTGGAAAGATGTTCTCGATAATATCACATGCTAGAACTCTAACTCAGTTGGTCTTTGACTTCAGACGCTTATAATTTATTTTTCAAGACCTGTATAAGCATATTTACATGCTTATCCTGAGGATTTTCAAGTTTGTCGCTGTTTCTAGACGTTATATATAAAATATGACTTGTTAGAATCAACATTGATTTCGGATTATTTATATATATATATATATATA
>MJUU01029375.1:31743-50405 GCA_002080025.1 Modiolus philippinarum | reverse complement strand
TATATATATATATATATATATATATATATATATCGGTTTATCGTAGGAACCCGATATATATATATGAACGTCTAAAAGGTTGTACAACACCTTATACATTTAAGATGTTAAACATGGTAAAATAACATTTAAAATGTGAGAATATTTCGCGTAACTTATATGCTTTGTCAACTCACGAAGTATTGTTGTTAATTACACTTCGATAATTAAATCAATGTACTAATAACGACAAAAATATTTTTAATTACGTCACCCAGGTAGATGGAATAATTTTAGAACAATTACGATGTACGATGTTATTATGACGACAAAAATATCTTGAATGTTTCATCAAAATAGATTGATAAATAATAAATATACAAAATGAAAATATGCAATGGAATAACAAAAGAAATATAAATATACATAACTACATGTTAATCAGTATAAATAATCATGTTAGTTAAAATAAATAAACTGTGAAAATTTAACTTTTCTCATTGATTCCCACTCGGTGATAATGCCTTTAGTTTTTCAATCAAGAAACTTTCTTTACCCTGTGTACTATTTTCGTCCCGGCTAGAATGTTGGTCAATAACAGTAACTTTCAACTTATTAAATCCGTCTTTATGATTTGTAGAGCGGACATGTCTACTGAGGGGAGGGGATGTCAGATTTGCAGGTGACATCGCTACGATGACCGTACAGACATTTTCTGAGCTGATGTTTAGTTTCCCCCGACATATTGAAGACCGAAAATCCAACACTCTAATAAGTATACTACATTTTCAGTTTTGCAGGTGGCCTTGCCATAAATAGTTTACTCATTTCCTGTAGATGTACTTTTGAAACTATTTGTATTTTGGATGCTTTTGCAAGTCATGCAGCGTTTGTTACCGCATCCTTTGCATTCGCCTTTGTCATTAGCATGGGTTTAAATTTAAGCTCTGACAAGCAAATCTTTGAGACTTTGGGGTTTTCTAAAGGCAATAACAGGAGGCTCTTTGAAAATTTAGGCAGGGCAGGATGCTTTTTGTAAATTTGTCCAGTGCGTACGAATAATGTAAGATATATTTTGGAATACCGGATGGTATGCTATAACAATGGAATTCTGTTATTGGGCTTTTTTTCTTTGTATTTCAGAAGTTCCTTTCTGTCCACCGATCTCGCTTTATTGAAACCTTTTTTAATGGTTTTATTGCTATAGCCCTCTTTTTTAGATGGCACCTAAGATGTCCTAGCTGTCTCTGATAAATTTGTTCCAATGACCAAATGCGCTTTATTGTAAGGGCTTGGCTGTATGGTATGCTCTCAGTACAATGTCTTGGATGGTATCTCTGAGGAGAAAGGAACTGGTGTTTATCTGTGGGTTTGCAGTATATGAGTGGACATATTACCATTTTTACAGCTTGTCTTAGTATCAAGGAAAGTAATGCTGCTTTTAGATATTTATGAATTTGACGGATGGGTGAATGTTATTGGCAAGTTCAATGAATTCATCGAGACGATCTTCGGACTCAATCCATTTCATATCGACATCATCTATGAAAGGGAACCAAGAGAGGGGTTAATGGATTGTAGACTGTAATAATTGTTTTTCAAGTTTGCCCATGAAAACATTTGCATATGATGGTGCCATTTTAGTGCCCATAGCAGTGCCATTTACTTGCAGAAAGTGCTCTCCGTTGAAAGTAAAGTTATTGTGTTTGAGCACTGACGTCAGCAAACGGACAAGACATTCGTTGGATGGTTCTTTAACGGTAGGATTTTCCCAAACTTCTCTGCACGCTTCTATTCCATCGCCGCGTGGAATATTTGTATATAAGGATGTCACATCCATCGAGACAAAAATAGTGTCGGCCGGAAGAGGATTCAAGGATTCCATTTTATGCAGATAATCTGTAGTGTCTTTAAGATAAGATGGTAATACTTCCACATGAGGTCTTAAGTGCAAATAAACGAATTCTGAAATACGTTCTGTTGGATGACCATTTGCTGAGACAATGGGTCTACCGGGATTGTTCTCCTTATGGATTTTAGGTAAAAGATAAAATCTTCTGGCTTTGGGTTTTTCGGGTTTTAGATATTCAAATGTATCCTGGTCATTGTGGCCTTGCTCTTTCAATGATTCAAGTTCAACAAGTATCTTATCACTGAATTCAGATGTTGGGTCTATGTCTAGTCTCTTATAGAATCTTTCATCGTTTAGTTGCCTTTCTGCTCGTGTAACGTAGTCATTTTTGTCCATGACAACATCGGCACTCCCATTGCCAGGGGGTTTCCTATATATACCTTGTTCTTCTCCTACTGCTATACTATCAGATATTTATGAATTAAACTAGCGACGTTGTTAGTAGTTACAAGACGACACTCATAAATACAAAAATAAAAGTGAAAGAAGCGCTACGGCGACGTTGTTAAATATATACAAACGTTTAATATAACAAATAAAAATAGAAACAAACTAAATACGTAATTTATACGTATATTTTTTGTTCTATTTTTTTAATAAAGATTCTCATCGTTCAAGTATTCCCATCCAACATTCTAATTGAGTGATCTCGCTGGAATAGTCAGAAAAAATGGGAAATTCCATATAACATGTCTACTCTTCTCTACACTGTGAAATGAAGTGAAATAAATAGGCGATGAGAATACACAATTCAAGACGAAATGATATTGGGAAAATGCACCGAAGACAAAGTATTTAACAAAGCCATGGAACAAATCTTTTGTGGTTGCTTTTCTTCTTGGTGGCGAAATGATTATACACAAATTAAATGAACAATGAATTTAATTATATGTCATCATTATACTTTTCCTGTGTTTATGTTTAGCAGAGGAAATGAATAAATTAATAGCACATCTATTCTTATTATTCTTTTTTTTCATTTTTATTTTTATTTAACCATGTAATCCTTGTTCAAGATAAGTTTTAATTATGGTTGAATTATCAAATGAATTTCATTTTCTTTGTAGGGACTTACGAAGGTCAGTTGAGTATGAATGCCCAGGAAGAATTCCAAGAGGTAATCCTCTGAAAATTGACTGCAATACATATCCATTTATTCTCAACAAAGAATGCTTGGTTTACTCATTCGGGTAAGTTTCGACATTAATTATCTTGCTTGTTATTTATTGCATTGACTAATAGCCAACCGTTCCTGTAATATAACCTTCATCCATAAGTTAAACCAAGTTACATTAATGAATAATACCTGCACGGACTATAATTTGGCGGGTTAATACGAAATCTTTTTCCAACAAGTTTTGTTGAAGGTGTACACTACCCTTTGCTTTTAATTTTGTAATAATATACACTGCATAGTTGGCAAAACGGTGAGGATTATCTCAATGAAAAAAAAAATGCATCTTTATTTTCGCCAAGAAGTAAGAGTGTAACCAGAAATCCACTTACCATTAAGAAGATTTTATGCAATTTTCAACTTTACAGAATTCTTTGAGATGCAAAAAATCACTTTTTTGCAAAATATCGTGAATTTGACATTTTTATCAGGTCGTTCAATCCTTTGATAGTCTACGGACTTCTCTAAACAAAACATTTTTGCAAAAAATGGCATTCACTTCAAGGAAGTAGATCCAGGTTAAGCCCACAAATTTAATTCTCTTTAAAATTGTTTTTGAAACAACTATGTTCAAATACACTTCAAGAGAATTTTTTTTGAAAAGTTTCACTGTCAGTTTTTTTTGTCTTCAGTTCATAGAAACACCTCTTTTTCAGAAGTCTTAAATTATGTTTAGTTATCATACTAACGAATATAATAATGCGCTGTATATAAAGATAAGCCCTTAATTGGTAAATTGCTCAACAAAAACTTGTAGACCTTAACATAATCTATTGACATCAAAGCAATACATTAAGTGTTGTTTTGCAGAACAAACTAATTGTATTGTCAAAACATTGCCGAAAATAGCGTTTCATTTAGCATATTCTGAACGAACATAGCAAAGTTCAATTTTCTCCAAAAAAAAAGACAAAAAAAAAAAAAAAAAAAAAAAAAAAAAAAAACAAACAAAAAATGAGAAATAAAAATGAATTATGTCATAATTTTATAAAAAAAAATCCACCGAGCTATTGTATAACAGTGTTAGGAAAAAATTATTAAAAGAGCGTCAGGTTGAAAGAATAACAATGCCAGATTTCTGACTTTCCTTTATTTTAATATTTTGAAGATACCGTTCAAAATCCTGATATTTTAAGCTAACTGCAATAACAAATGCACGAAATGACCTCAATCGAACAACCTGTGTTGAAATAAAAATACTCTAAACTTATTGTTTTATCTTGTTTTATTGTGACGATTGCTAATAGTAATGTTTCAACTTCATTGATGCTTTCAATAGTTTTAATAAAGAAGATGAATAACAGCAATAAAGCCGTTGTTCCATTGCTATGTTTTACATATATTTGAAAAGACAGTGTTTCATGTGCATTTACTCCATATCCCTTCATTTATTATTGAACATGTTATCGTTTCTTTTCTTTTCATTTTTATGCCCCGCCACACGAAGTGGCGTGGTATTATGTGATACCCTCAGTCCTGTGTCCGTCCGTCCGTCTGTCCGTCCGTCCGTCCCCCGAAGGTTTTCGACTGATTACTTTTGAACAAAATAACACAAGGTTTTCAAACTTGGTATGCAAGTTGTTTGCCACAAAACTCAGTCAAGTTCGATTTTAGGTTCAGAGGTCCAAGGGGTTCTGGAGTTATGCCCCTTGAAACTTTGAAATTTTGCAAATTTTAGGGTTTCCGACTCATAACTTATTTACGAAATAACACAAGGTCTTCAAACTTGGTATGCAAGTTGTTTACCACAAAACTTAGGTTAAGTTCGATTTTGGGTTCAGCGGTAATCATAGTTCTGGAGTTATGCCCCTTCTAACTTAGACATTTTGTGAAACGTGGCGGGGTATCATGTAATGCGCCATTACTATTTTTGTCCTTTGTATTTTTGTTCCTGACAATCAATTTGTAAATATCCTCATCGACTACAATTTTATTATACAATTTTATCAGACAACTGAGGATCCGAATATCCTGTCAAAACATATTTTTGTCCAAAAAGCAGCTTTAAAATGCTTTTTAACCTTGGTATTCCGACTTCCTGAAAAATACGACACATTTTCCTGGACCCAGTTTCAACTGTAATTTAGGAGACCCTTTTTTATTGTCTGAGAATTTTTCTCCTTTGTTATGCTTAAACATTATGTCGCTAGTTTTACATTTACGTTTTCACTTGGCATTTGGATTGCGGATCCTTGCAAA
The DNA here is from genome assembly GCA_002080025.1 of Modiolus philippinarum. Classification (NCBI taxonomy): domain Eukaryota; kingdom Metazoa; phylum Mollusca; class Bivalvia; order Mytilida; family Modiolidae; genus Modiolus; species Modiolus philippinarum. The sequence continues at coordinate 45,141 of MJUU01029375.1, read as the reverse complement.
TAAGTTAAGTAGTTTTGTTATTAAGACCATTTATTTTAGCGATTTTATACCGGTGCAATGGCAATTTATGTCAAAGTAGTATACCTACTAGTCAGCTTTATTTAAGAATCATACCGGTAGTCTTAGGCAGAATTTGTTCATTCTTATTTATACAATGTGACAAAAGTAAAATATACATTTTATCCTAACTGAAAGTTTTATTTTCTAACCTTCCAAAAATAATATTGCAGTATTGACAATGAATGGAGTTTTGATGATGCTATGGCTGCTCTGGATTGTGAAGTCCATGCATTTGATCCAAGGTATTCCATAACATATTAGATCTTAGCGTAGTTACCTTGCATACATTAAAAAGTCATGAGTTAAATTGTTTTTGTTAAAATTTCTCCATGAAAAGACGATTTCAATAATACTACTTCAAAGAACGCGAGCTTAGCTGGATTTTTCTTTTCGACAATTCAGTTGCCGGTATAAAGAAGATTTAGTATATAACGACTGCAATCAGTCGATGCATATTAATTTGTAAATGTCTACTATTCTCTTTTATAAGAACTTATTTGGTAACTTTGGATGATACACAAAGACAACTCATTTTCTACGGGCACACGCGCCATTGGTACCAATATACATAAACGATTTCGCTCTGTATTCTCAACGTAAGCCCAACTAATATATACATTGTTAATGCCTTACACTGTCAGCCAAAAGAGTACTGCTAATATTAGGGTCATTACATTTACAGTTGTCTTTATCTGTTAGCTATTATCAAATAACTAATGTGAAAACTTTATAAATAACAAACTACCGAAAACAGTTTCATTTGGATAATGCATAGGCGCACTTCGACAACTTATGTCTCTGCAGTGCAGATAAATAGAATTATAATGTCAAGTGCTGTGATATATGTTTAAACTGAATCATTAAAAATGACCAAAAACAATTTAGTATTTATGAAAATTTGGCTATAAAATAATCTTTCGAAGGAGTTAATATGTTGCGAAATTACAATTTAATGTCTTTTTTACAGGAATATGATTGTAAATGTAGATTTTTAAGTCATCGGTTTAAAGTAAATCCCTAAAAATGACCAAAATTCAGTTTTATGAAAATTCCACCGTTAAATAACCTTTAATATGTTGCGATATTACAATTTAATGTCTCCTTGGCTTGAATATGATTGGAAAAATGGATTTTAACTCTTCTGTTTAAACATAAGCGTTAAAAATGACCAAAATACTTCAATTTTTATGAAATTTTGACTTAAAATTAACCTTTTAAAAGAGTATATATGTTGACAAATTAAAATTTAATGATTTTTTTTAGCATAAATATGATTTGATAAGTATATTTCAAGTCTAATTTAACAATTAAGATTTTAGTGAAAAGTTCATTAAAAGCTATATTGCAACATATAAAACTTCATTGAAAGGATATGATCAACAACATTAAAAATATAAATGACTTATTTCGATAAAGCATACTTAAAGATTCTTAAAAAGCATATAGCAAAGTTTAAAAAACCTAAATACACAGTAACCCCGGTATTTTATTATTTATAAAGTTTTATTTTAAACTGCACAATGAACAAACCTGATTTGTTAAATGTGTTTATGCAATGATTCATAAAAAACCATATCGCTAACTATCTAAAAAAATAAATTATTTTTGACATTTGTAAAAATTCAGTTTAAATCGCACAATAAATCCTGGCTTTTCATGTTTTTATGTAAGCATTCATAAAAAGCAAAATCGCAAATTATAAAACTACTTCGAAGGATAAGATCAAGCAAAATATTTAAAAAAAATGAATCATTTTGGTTATTTTAAAAGATTTTTTTTATACCGCACGATAAAAAAGCCTTGGCTTTTCAAATATATTTATGGCTAGATTTGACAGATTGTCACTTATATCATTAATATACAAAAGAAACAATAAGGGCCAAGGACGGATCCTTGTGGTACACCAGCTTTAACAGATTTTAGGTCAGAAGATTCATTATTAACAAACACAGCTTGTTGTCTCTCCGTAATATAATAGCACAATTACCTTTATGCCAAACCCAATCAAAAGCTTTCGAGATATCGCAAAATACCAAAATGTTCGAATGTTTGTTTTCAAGCTTCTGACAAACGCTTTGAGGAAGCCAGACTGATAATTATACAAAAGTGAATTTTCAATGATATAATTATATATATACTTATACACTCAACGTTCCTTTACTTTACCAAGTAAGTGAGAACCGAACCGTCTTTATGAAAAGAACAATCCAAGGACAATGGAAACGTCGGAAAAACCAAGAAACGAAGACATAACATGAGCAACACAGCTTAATAATGAAATTGGTCTATAATTTGATGGGTTACCTTTGTCATCTTTCTGATATACAGGCATTATGCGAGCAATTTTCCAATTTGAAGGAAATTTACATTGCTGTAAACAGTAATTGAATAAATAAGTTAAGGGTATACATATAGATTCCGAACTTCCCTTCAACATTTGATGACTAATGCTGCCGTTATCACATACTTTGCCGGTCTGTAAATTTTGAAGTACATCTTTTACATCATGTTCGTTAATAATGATATTGGACAACGCTGAATTCGTTCTTCGGTTTATATCTGGTGGTACAAGGTTTTCATCATTAAGAGATGATATGGAGCAAAAGTACTGATTTAACAAAGGGGCCTTTTAATCATCATTATGTAACGTTTGGGAGTCTACATCATGAAGTGGTGGTATTGAGTAATGTGTACCAGAGCCTTTCATTAATCTTTTGATAAGTCGCCAATATGATTTAGGGTCATTTTTTTGAAAACGAGTCTACAATTTCATTTGCACTAAGAAAAAAATGTTCTCGAGCATACTTGACCATATTATTTACTTTATTTCTCTGTGCTTTATAGCGATGAACATTTATTTCCAAAGGATTTCGTCTAGACATTCCATGGAGTCTATCTCGAAGACGAATTTGCTTTTTAATTTCTGAATTAAACCGTGGTTTGTCGCATAAGCGAACCCCAATATTTCTGGAAGGAATATTATCAGTAATAATTTGTAAAAAATTATTAGTAAATGATGTAGCCATATCTGTTACATCGTTTGACTCCAAACTTTCTGCATAATCGACTTTTTAAGGGGTTGGGGCATTCTTATGTTTATACTTGAAGCATTGTGGTCACTGATGTTTCTGTCTATATCAATAACCTCTGCATCAATAACTATGTCTATATTTGATACAAGGACAGGATCAAGTAAGGCATTCATTCGGGTAGGTGAGTCGATAACATTACTAGGACTATATGTTGATAATATTTCTGTCAAACTATTTTCATTGGGGTTTAATAAATCAACATTAAGATCCCCGACAACAAAAATATTTTCAGTGTAATTGAGGGCTTGGTCTATAGAATAAGAAAATTTACCCCAAAAGAAGGCATTGGCACCGGGTGGTCTATATACCACACACAATAATATTTTTAAATTGCGTATCAAAACTTCTACCAACAAGATCTCAATATCGTCAATATTTAAATCAGGTCTTTGTTTGACACCCATGTATTGAGATATATAAACAGCAACGCCCCCACCATAACAATTTCTATCCTTTTAAAATATCATCTGAAAACCCGTCTATGCTGATATCATTGTTAGACACGTTTTTGTCCAGGTGAGTTTCAGTTATGCATAGGATTGAGAAGTCAGAAGCAATATCTTCAATATAGGCTCTTTTGTTACGAACGCTCCTGGAATTTAAATGAAAAATTGATAATTCATTTTCATTTGGACCAAGATTTGCATGAACATTGTTGTCTAGCAAAAGGATTATCAATAAAATAAATAAAAACTGGATATTCGATTTTAAAGGAAGATGACAAATGGCATCTACGTTGTACATGTTTACTATTAAACGGACAAAAGTATTTTTATGAGATTAAATATCCGAAATCGGATAAACACGCATCGTTTCTTCGTCAAATTTGAAAAAGTTCTATTGTAAAAGATTCCTATCGACATTCTATATGCTTCCAAACCATTACCCATTATCAAAAATTATTCTGTGCAAACTTTTGCATGGTCAATAGGTCATGGTCAAGCTCTGATCAGTGAAATAAAAATAAAAGGAATTTATGCTGAAGGATACAAGACATCAACATTTTTCAGTAAGTTGTAAAGTAACGTACATCTGCTATATAATCATACAGAAAGAAATATATACAGAACAAATCAAATACGTGCAAAACTGCAATATGTAAAGGTAATAAAATGTTCATCTCTGACTGAAATGAAAAAGAAGTATGAAAAAAAAACGTAATGCGTTGTAAGATTCAGCATTGATATAATCCAATATATCAAGAAATTGATTATTTCAATCAAAAAAGATATCACAATGATTAAAAAATCAGATCATTCTGAAAACCATTATATAATTTACATAAGTCATAAAATTATAGAAATTGCAGAGATAAAATATATCAATATTTCATAGGAGGAATCGAATATTGTAAATTACCAAACGGACAGGTCATCAAAATTAAGAGTAAGTGACATTTGTAAGATTTCAACACGAGTGGACCGCTTTAATATGATTGACTGATTCATTGAACACATGTAATATGAATACTTTTAAATAATTCCATAGGAAACAAATATAAGATTTGTTTTGATGTGAGGAAGCGAAAAATAAAATAAAATAACCAGATGGGTTAAGATTTTACAATATAATTTCTTATGTATAATTAATCGTCATTAGTAGAATCGAGTTGTCCGCATTGATAGGTTTAACACTTCTTAAGGATACTTTGTATTTTTATTAATATTTATATTGAATGACCACTTGTTAAACGAATTATAGAAAACGAATATAAAAAGCAAATAATAAAGAGGATAACAATAGGATAATCATACAGGTCGAGATTTTAAAATGAAAACTTCAAATCTGTGATTGAATGATATTAAGTTATCAATTCGAGTGGACCATTTTGATATGGATGGTTTATTTGACACTTCTTAAGGAGATGTAGTGTTTTGTTGAAAACAAAACAAAAAAGTCTAGATTAGATAATTCATATCTTCCGTGTTTGATTTCGGGTAAGTTGTTTTATTCATTGATCACATGTAAAGTGAATACCATGAAGTAAATCCATAGGACACACATATAAGATTTATTTGGTATAAGCGAAAAATAAAATAAATTTATTCATTAATATGCATTTTTTAGTTTATGCAGTTGACTGTGAGTAATAAAAAAAAATGACAATGAAAAAGGAACCCTAGGACACTATGGTCTTATGATTTGGAAATAACAATGAAACAGTTCAGGAAAAGAACGAATAATATTTATATTTTCATTTTATATTATTTATAAAGTTATGTGACTGGCTCTGTAACATCTGATACAATTTTAATCAATGATTTGGTGGCATCTTCCGTCTTCTTGACAAAAATACGGCCATCGAATGCCCAAAACGAATGATCTTTTTTTTTTGCTTTCTCTTGGATGCTTAGTTCACGCACAACTGCTTGTCGATGCTTTGTCAGGTCCTCCGTGATGAAAGTATTTTCCGGGATACGATAAGGTTTTTTCTTTGCCATGTTTACTGCATTCTTTAACTTCCAAATCCGGAATTATTACTAGACCTGTTGATTTTTTTTTTCATCTGTATGACACATGTCATATCATCTCTTCATTTTCACTGATTAGAAGTGTAAAGTAAATTGAAACTTGCATATTTCATGGATGTTTATATTGTTCCGATCATCAGCTGTCCACCGTATGTTCGCAATTATTAATTAAATTATTATAGTTTGTGTAAAACACAACATTTCAAGGACAGTATATACAAGTGATCTTAAAATATCTATCAAAGATATTTTTTTTTCTCTTTTCGTAAGAAAAACATTATGTTTTCTTCTTTTCGCAAGAGAAATATTATGTTTTCTTCTTTCCGCAAGAAAAAATATTTTGTTTTTTTTTATTTTGTAAAATGATACATGTGTTTTTTTTTTTCTTTTCGGAAGAAAAAATATTAAATATACGCAACAAAAAAACCTGTGGTTGTCTTTTTGTAAAAAAAAATATATGTCTTTTTTGTAAGAAAAAACGTGAGTCAATAAATATCATTTTGTATATTATACAAGAACAAATAATCTGCTTTTTGATTGCGTAAAATAATACACGTGTTTTTCTTTTCGCAAGAAATGGTAATAAATACATGTGTTTTTCTTTTCGTAAGAAAAAAACATATATACATGTGTTTTTCTTTTCGACAGAAAAAATATGTACACATGTGTTTTCCTTTTCGCAAGAAAAAAAAACATGTGTTTGTCTTTTTGTTAGAAAAAAATGTGTTTTTCTCTTCGTAAGAAAACAAGAGAGTCAATAGATATCATTTTGTATATTAATAATTTTTTTTCTATAAAAAAACATTCTATATTTATTACTCTCTAAGGTAAGATGATTATTATGTCTGATTATTTTTAAGTGTTCAGTTGTATATGTAATCATTTTATTACCCCAAATCGACTGAGGTCAAATGTTGCTTAATCTTAAAGTTCTCAATTGCCATTATTAAAGAGATGGTCTTGTTATCAGAGAGGATAAGCGTTTGTTAAATACTTCAGTGTATTTTCAAATACATTTGATTGTTGTCTTTTAATTATTCATTCTCTGACAACTATCACATTTAACTGTTGCAGATGGTATGTTTTCAGAAATGATTCTGTTTCCTTATATGCCAATATTGGTGGTCTTGTCAATAGTTTGCTTGCTATAGGGTCATTGTTTATAAATGACCAATGCTTTCGAAGAATCGATAATGGGTTTTTGAAATAAGGATGGTATTAGGTTACCATAGTTAAAGGGATACCCTTGCTATTAGAGCGATGTCTAGATTTTTTTAATGACTCTTTTCTACAATGTTTTGGGTTTTTTTTCATGTTTTCCTTAATGTCTGTTGACGAGTATCCTATGTATAGACGTTTATTTTCAAACAGTTTAAGCTTCTAAGTTACTAAGTTTGTGCTGTTACTGTTTAATCTAATATGTCTTACAGTTTCACCCTTGGTTAAATCCCTTAAAAACACTACATGGGTGTTTACTGCTTCTCTGCAAGTATTTGAAGGTTTCAGTCTTTTTAATTAATAATTTCATGTTTAGGATGTTACACTGTTTACATCGTTCCCCTTTGTATAGGGTTAAGTCCATGATAATGTGATTTCTTAGTGGAAACTTTTCTAGTATTCTATTAATGAATTCATATGCTCTCATATCACAGATCTGAGGACTTGGTTTTGCGCCTATTGCACACCTAATTTTCTGGATGTAGTATTTGCCTGCAAATTCAAACTCTTTCGTTTTCAGTGTGATATTCGTGACATCCAGTAAATGATTTTTCCCTGGTAATGGGATACTGTAATCAGATTGTTGCAATCTTTCAAAGGTTTTTTTTCACCAACTGCAAGAAGTTCATTTATATCCATATTCGTATACATAGTCCAAGGGCTGGAATAACCCCCGTGCATCACCACCAAAGCCCCCCCCCCTCCCCACCCCAATCATTTTTGTTAAGTCTGCATACATCTCCTCTTCAATATAAAACATGTTAACACGAGCATAACCTGCACTCACTGGTGGAATAGGGCCTATTTTAGACCCGCCAACAAAATTAAGGAAAATTTCGTTTTTCGTTCAAGTTTTTCTTTAAGTTGCTTCAAAATGTTGACCAAATGTTTCCAAGTTATAAAAACGATGCATCAAATGATTGCTTCTTGTTGAGCTTTACAAATAACCCAATTTAACACAATTTCTATGCCCAATACGTTCCATAGCACCATTAAAATTACACCTTACCCCTTTGAAATATTGAGGAAAATTTAGATATTCTCATTGAAATTGCGTAAGTTTGAGAGGCTTAAGAACCCGATGTGCATCTCGATTCCCAATTCTGAAAATTGTTTTTAGTTTTTCAATCTATTTTTCTTGAATATAAAACATGTTAACATAATGTAAACATAGTCATAGTTTTAATGATATTTCAGATTTTGACTAAGTTTTGTCATTCTTTTGCCAAAAATTACTTTTTAGTAAACAAATATCATTTAAAGTAGGTATCAAATGAAAGCTTATTATATGTGCTTTACAACTCTTACAAATAATGACCATTCTTATGTAGTATAAACATAATACATCAATAAAACTTATCCCTACCCCAACAAATTTACTGTAGAATTGTCAATTTTTTTGTGTATGTTATCATAAAAATAAAAATAACCAGAACACGCAAATTGTGTGTTGTATACGACAATGTTTCATAAATTATACCATGATTTCGTATTTTAACAGCCATTTGTTGACTTAAGCTCAATATTTTGTCTGAAATTGACGAAAAATGCCCAAATTTCACTGTTAAACCGTGATATATGCCAAATCTGGAGGATATATCTGCAGTCATGCCAATTAATTGTTCTAAGCGATACATTGGTTGTCTGAAAACATTGTTAATAAAAACAAGGAAGTTTGATGTAACGGAAAATACCGAAAATCTTACCCCTACCCCAACAAATTTTCCTTAAAATTGTCTATTTTTTTGTCTATGTTCGCAACAAATTAACTCAAACACGCAAAATGTGTGTTGAATATGACAATGTTGCATGAGTTACACCACGATTTGGTAATTTAACAGCAATTTGTTGACTTAAACTTAACATTGTGTCCGAAATTGATGAAAAGGGGGATTTTTCAACATTTCAGATTTGGCAAAAATTCACTCTTAACCCGTTTCCTATGGCAAATCTGGATGATATATCGATCTGCAGATATGCCAATTAATTGTTCTAAGCAATGCATAAGTTGTCTTAAAACAGTGTTTAGAATATCAAGGGGTGTTTAATGTGACTCTGAATGCAGAGAATCTTACTCCTGCCCTGACGAATTTTACCTAAAATTGTTTTTTGTCTAAGTTCGCATAAAAATAAGTAGAACACACAAAATATGTGTTATATATATGACAATGTTGAATGAATTACATCATTATTCGGTATTTTAACAGCCATTTGTTGATTTAAACTTAATATTTGGCCCAAACTGATGAAACATGGGAATTTTCAACATTTCAGATTTCTCCAAAGTTCATTGTTAAATCGTAATATATGTCAAATCTGGAGGATTCATCTGCAACTATGCCATTTAATTGTTCTTAGCGATACATTAGTTATCTGAACACACTGTTTAGAAAAAACATCGAGTATTAAATGTGACTCTAAATGCCGAAAAACTTACCCCAACCCCAACAAATTTTATCTATGATAGTCAGTTTTTTACTATATTCGCATACAAATAACCAAAACACACTAAATCTGCATTGAATATAACAATATTGCATAATTTCTATGAAGATTTGTCATTTTAAGTCCCACTTGTCAGCTTAAACTCAATATTTTATACATAATTGATGAAAAAGGGCATTTCAGATTTTTCTAAAATTTACATTTAAATAGTTTTATGTGGCAAATCTGGAAGATTAATATGCAGATATGCCAATTCATTGTTCTAACCGATATAAAAGTTATCTAAAAATAATGTTTAGAAGAAAAAGGAGAGCTCAGTGGGACTCTTAATGCCAAAAATTTTACCCCTACCCCAGGAAAATGATGCTTAAAATCCCCAGAATATGTATGTCTGTACATTTATATGAAAAAAAAAAACATACTAGTGTGCATTTTATATATCACAATATGTATTTTTAACGCCAAAATATGCGTAAAAATGTATATTTTGCACGATTTTCGTGAAAAATGGCATTTTTCAGCATTTCCAAATTCTACAAAATTCAGAGTTTAATTGTTGCAGAACTGCCCATAAAACACACAGATGATCTTATTTCTGATATATGGGAGTTTCTGTGTATTTTGGTATTTGAAATGACATGTTATTGGACCTTAGTACAATATTCAAGCTTTTCAAGCTAAATAAAATGAAATAAATTGTGTTGCATATTTGTAGTAAGGGCTTATAGATTTGTAATTGATGAGACTGTAGTTATTCTAAAATGTTTAAAAAAACATATTTTCTAATGGCTTAGATATAAAGAAAGGATATCTAATAATCATTTTCAAGTTATATATCAATTTCATAAATAATTTGCATCTCAAAGTCAAAACAGCAGAAATTCTGAAAAACGGAAAATTCCCATTTTGCATACAAATCGAGCAGAAGAGTCAAAACAGAGACCTTTTAAAAATTTTTAATCTACTTAAATGATCTTCTGCATGTTTACTTTGGTGAAATACACACTAGAATCCAAATAAAGCATTATTCTTTAATCATTTAGAGCCTGAATATTTCATATTTTTCTTTTAATTTATAGGGAGAGGGGTGTTAATTTTGACATTTCTGAACCTACGATACTTCTGAAACTAAAATGTTTGCACACGATTAGTTGCATATCATAAATCATTATTACATCGGCAATAATTTAATATACATGTTCAGATTTTTACGACCATAAAGTCAATGAGTCGAAATTGCAAAAAAAATCTAAAATTCCGAAAATTCCCATTTTAAAAAAATTTATACCGAAAAATCAAAATTTTATGGACTTTAATTTTCCAACATTGTATCACGACTGATAAGTAAGCCATAAAAACCAGATCAAATGACGAAGGTTGTTTATCTGAAAGGAATCGACAGCCTAAAATTTCATGTTCGCTATTTTTTTGCAAGGGGGGATTTTTTTGTATACCCAGAGCATAAAAATGGCGTAAAGTGCCCAAACTTGAGTTCATTGTAAAGGATATTAAACAAGCTTTAATTTGGTACCAAATTTCAGTACATATTGCTTATCATTAAATAATTATGGAGCTTAAAAGATGAAACTTAGGTTAAAACTAAAATACAAGAATTTATCGCGGTGTACTATAAAAGTGGCCCTATGCGTGCAGGTTATGTTCGCGTTAACATGTTTTATTTTGAAGAGAGGATATAGGAGAACTGAAAGACATCAGTTTAGATGGGAAGTCGGGGGGGGGGGGTGCACGGAAAGTAATTACAGCCCATGGCCTAACATAGATGCTACATCATATGTACACAGAATTATATTTTCAGGACATTAAGTGTTTTCAATTAAATTGTTTAATTGGGTTCTATCCTGTAGATAAGTATCTTGTTGTTTAACAGCCTGCAGCAAGAAATAATCTAATAACATACCTAATTTTTCAGCGGGAGAATTACATTGTGAAATAACTGGTCTCCCTGTTATTGTTATTTCTGATTTGGTAGATAAACTGTGTAAATTCTTTAGAATATTTAGAGGCAGTCTGTGAATTTTAGGTAGTATGTATAATCAACCGCATCTTTTTGTAGATATGTTTTCTTTCAGTAAGTTGTAAGTGGGTTTGTGCACTTGTTTAGAATCATTTCAGTTTTCGATCAATGATTGTGCTATTTCTGATATTTTTTTTCAGTATGTGTTTCAGTTATTTGGTCTTTGTGTATAGTACCTAGCTCTTTATGTCCTTTAGGGATATATGATTCATAATAACAATACTGCTATTCTTGTCAGCTTTTTTAATAGTAATATCAGTTCTCTTCTTTAAAGATGTTAAAGCAAGCCATTCTGATTTTGATAAGTTTAAAGATCTTTTGCTTGGTTTCAAATTATCAAGTTCTAGTTTTGTACTAAGGATATATCTCTCGATTGCATCATTTGCAAAAGGTGGTGAATAAGATTACTTCATATAAAATGGATGTAATGGTTCATGTTTGCCCTTTTCTAGTTCAAATTTGCATCTCATTTTTCGTGAAAGATAATCAAAATCTCTCAGTAGGTTCATTTTAACTTGTTTTGAGGATGGACAAGGAATAAATTTTAAACCTTTCCCCAATACTTTTATTTCGGCTTCGCAGACGCTAACACAGAGTGTTTTCACGTTGTTGTATTTCAAATCTAACTATATAAAGACGTTATAATGTTGTAATTGTGAAAAATGTGATAAAGATTCTAGAATCAGTCAACATGACCTTAAACCAATGAAGTCAGTTTTTATAACGTTTATTTTTATTGTTGTTGTTGCAGTATGGTAGGAATAAAAGAACACATAAGACCGTCAGGCGTTCATTTTCATCCAGTAGGATTAGGGGCATCATCTTCAACAAACTTTCATCCCCGAATGGATGTGTTTACAGAGAGACATCGTAACCATACCTGGTCAATAAAAACTCTCTCAGAAATTATGGATTTCTTAGGACATACTAAGGTACTGTCTTTACTTTTTTTATTTCACTCTTCATGATATGACGTGTTTCAATTTAAATTTGGATTATATAAATAACAGTCAAGATAAAAAGCATGTTGACTTTTGCATAACTACTGCTGATATTTTACAATTGTAAAGCATAATTTGTCTATGGGGTTATGTTTCCTATTGTCCTTTTTCTTTCATGGAATATTAGTATAATACGTCACTGTACATCACTCTAAAGAAAGTGAGAACCAGACTGTCAACCCAAAACTAATAATTCAAAGACACTGGCATCATCGGCGATAATTAAACAGAGACAAAACATGAGCACGGCACAGAAAAGGAAAATCAGCACACACACACACGCACACACACAGATGAACAATACGGCCCTATAAAAACCTTGGGTTAGATTTGGTGCAGCGGAGCAAGCATTTCCTGCTTGTTATAAGACACTTCCTATAAAACTATCATTTATATGTAACCAATTAAAACATAAAATGGAATATGTTCAAAATACTAACTAGAATTCAGATTTCAATATTAACAATTTCAATACAATTTTGCACTGGATTTCATCCACATCAAATGAGAATTGCAATGGACAGAGATATCATATTCGTACTGGTTGATCTTCTATTTTAACTAAATTTCAATTGACGAAAAACAATTAACCTGAGACGCTATATCAGATTCTATATAAACCACCCTTAGCTCAACAGTGTTCATTAATTAGTGATTCTCTCTCTATGTAGTGATGTATTGATTTTTTATAAAGTATTAAAACTTTAATACGGTTTGCACACGTCTCAGAAGTCCCGTGTTGTTTTTCGTCAATTAATCTGTCATTGTGCATCCGTGTTATACACTTCAAGTTAATAATTTGTTTCTTTTATGAGGTATGTCGAAATCACTTTATTCAAAATATATATGAAGGAGCATTTAGCAGTCCTACTTTTGTTTTCATCATATTTATCCAGATTTATTTTTAGAAAAAAAGGTAAAATATGAGAATAATCATGAAAGATCTCTCATAACTCAGAACATTTGACTTTTTATACACACTTTGATACACACTTTTATATGGTTTTCACACACACACACACACACATACACACACAAACACACACACTTTTCTCTCTCTCTCTCTCTCTCTCTCT
>MJUU01029375.1:21462-31652 GCA_002080025.1 Modiolus philippinarum | reverse complement strand
CACTTTTCTCTCTCTCTCTCTCTCTCTCTCTCTCTCTCTTTCTCTCTCTCTCTTCTTACTTTTTAATTTATCTACGTTTGAAATTAGAAACTTCTATCTGAACAATGATTAAACTAAGCAGACAACAGCCATTGACATTTCAATGCGCTGAGCGATACTATTTAAAACTATTTTTTTTTGTTTAATTCATTTGTTTCTTCTATTTCATTTGCTACAAGTTATATGTTATAAAAATTTAAGATTGCAGGAAATGAACTTGGACATTATAAATGAAGTTGAAAAAAAAAACAATAAGAATAGGCGATGTTTGTATATGTCGTGATATTCAATGTGCACCTGTCAAAAACTTCATCATATTCTGCAACTAAAAGACAGAAGATCACATTAATTTATTTTAATTAATACATTGAATTTGACTACCGACTTTGACATTTTCTTGGATTGACTCAATCACAGTGTTAACAGAGCAGGACATGCTTACCCTTCCGGATCACCTGATGTCGCCCTCGGTTTTAAAAGAGTTCACACTGTTAGGGCTTAAATTTTTGTGTTGTCTGTGTATATCTGTGTATATCATTTTATTTTTGTCTTCGTTCAATGGGATAAGACAAAATAGAGAACATAGCTAAACATTAGACCTCATTGATAAAAAGCATATTTTTTTATCATGCAAGGAATAGATTATTTTACGAAAGGATATGGAGTAAATGAACATGAGACCATAACACATATGTTAACTCTAACTGCAATAATTTTAATGAGCTGTATGGATATTTCGGAAATTTATTCCTCATCAGCAGCCCTAGAATCCACACAAAGGAAATCCATAATTTCAAAAAATCTTAAAATGCATAAAACCAAACGAAATCCGAATAATCAGTAATATCAATATAGGTAAGGACAAAACTACGATAGTTAATCCTTCGGTATTAGAATTTACATAAATTTAGGTCATAGTAATTGAACAAAGTGTACACATGAGATATAATCTCATGTACAAGTACACCATATCTAAGAAAAATAAAGATCATACATCTCTACCACGGGGAATTGTTTTACCAACTCCACACTGCATTTTATCAAATGAGCAATACAGACTCAGTCTATGAGCCTCTTTTTGTTACCACTACGTAAGTGAAGTTTTGTTCTAATCTACTAGTGAGATATAATACTTAATCTTAAATGCATTACATTCCTAATTGGTATTAAGCCTAAAATATCCTTAGAGCTTTAAATGTTACGATTAAGCGTATATCTATCATTTTTGTTTTTCTTTGAAGTCGAACTTGATGAAATATTTATGTTTTGGGCTATTATGTGGTATATTCGGTAGTGTAATATCAAAATGTCAAATATTGTTAATTCTTGCAAAGTTAGAAGTAAATGTTTATTTCGATTGCAAACTAAGGTATTATCTAATAATTATATTTGAATTTGCAGAAACACATTGACATTTTGAAGATTGATATTGAAGGATATGAATGGGAAGTGATGGAAAACATTATTCATGAAAAACTTTCGTCAAAGATACGACAATTATTAATTGAACTCCATATATTCTACGATACGCCCAAACATTATATCTTTCACTTTGGAGACATATATGACGCGATTAAAAAAGCTGGTTTCAGAAAACAGGCTGGTGGATTACTTGAAGGACTCTATAATGAAAGACGCGGCAATATGCAGGCGGAAATTTCACTCGTGAATACTAATTTTGACTTCCAAAAGTATCCTGTAAATTAAGACAGTTATCTACAGAGACAGACAAATGTTAAAGCTAATACGCATATTTTCTGGTTAATGTATGAAAAATAAAAAATAAAAAAAAAGAAAACATTTTTTTAGCCATTCACATATAGATATTACAAATATATGTTCACTTCAAAAATTAAATCATAGCTGCATCGCGTTAAAACAAATTAAATGCATTTTTCCAAGTATTCGACGCTTTCTTAACATACGAAGTGCTTCATGTATCGACAAATTGTAAACTTTACTAGGCCATGTTTCACAAAGAGTATACTTATCTTTTTTAGACAATGGATGTCAAAATACTTTTTTTTTAAATGTGCGTAAATTTCAAACCAAGTCTCAACGGTGCAATTAAAGACAGTCCTTTTCTGTTTTTTAATAAGTATGGATGAAAAATGGATATCAAGAAAAGACTAAACATCTGCTTCACTTCTTTGAATCGATAACATTATCACACTGTAACAACATTAAAACTGTTGACTTCTCCACAATTCATACTACAATTCCTCATTAACAACTGAAATCTCGGCTAAAAGATTTAACTCAAAATTAACAAGAGGTTTATCAAGTGTGAACGACAAACGAAGAAATCAATACATCGCTGTGGGCAGCGAAAAAAACTTAATTTGTGACGTACGACCAATAATCACATAAAGAATATACAGAGGAAGAAATGATTAAAATGTTCCAGGAATTCCAGATAGACAATACAATTTTGGTATTTGTCCAATTTGGAGGACAACAGACCATCGAATTTCAATGGACTCAAACTGTGCACCTCTCTTATCCAATCTCTTTCTCCAGTCCATTGAGATGGAATTCATCGAATGACTTCTTCAAAATAAAGGTAAAAAACTTTCCCAGTTCTTTAATTTAAGCTCCCGTTATAAACATGATATTTTATCACTACACAACCCTCACTTTGTTGATTTTATTCATTTAATCTATACCAAAGGAGCATGAAATTAAGGATACAACAGAAACTTCACATCAGTCTCGTTCCCTACAAACTAGGCTGTATGACAAACGCAATCGCTACATAAGTTTTACGGCTAGAATGCTGATCTTTTAGATCGCTAGATATATGTTACCCAGAAGAATACTTTCCATTTACAATTCCAATTGTTTTTTCCTCTACCGAAGTTAAAATCACAAGAGACTACTAGCAGTTAACTGACAT
The DNA here is from genome assembly GCA_002080025.1 of Modiolus philippinarum. Classification (NCBI taxonomy): domain Eukaryota; kingdom Metazoa; phylum Mollusca; class Bivalvia; order Mytilida; family Modiolidae; genus Modiolus; species Modiolus philippinarum. The sequence continues at coordinate 28,717 of MJUU01029375.1, read as the reverse complement.
GCCAGCTCAAGACCCATTACCAACTGACACAGTAAGTTATGTACCCTCAGTATACAGCTTCCACCAAGATCCCTTCCTGTGAGGAGTTTAGCATAATGATTGCATGATTATACCGGAATATATAATCCGTGTCCATGCAATACACATTTTTGAAATTTAGAATGTGTTAAAATGCAAAGACCCTATCAAAAAATCAATGTTAATACCAAAGAAGGCCATACGTAATGACTTGACGACAATACCGTAATTATAACCCTTATGAATTAGACGATTTAAAGGTTTTTTAAGTTTGTTAGGCGAGTAACAGTATTTTTTACTCTTATGTAAAACATTACCGTAAAATAAGGGATGTGAAATACCAGCCTTGATTAGATGTTTACAGGTTGTATTGTATTTATGAACTTAGTCTTTATATCGGTGATAAAATTTAGTAAAGGTTTTAACTAGTTTGTGATAACGAAAACCCCGATGTAATAGTTTTTCAGTTATGAAAAGATTCCGTTCATTAAAATCGCAAACGTTATTACATACTCGAGCAAATCGAACAAGTTGAGATATGTAAACACTATATGATGGCGCTAATGGAACATCGCCATCCAGAAATCGCCATCCAGAAATGGATAAATAACTATGGGAAAAGAAAAATCGTCCCTTTTATCGTAAATTTTAGTATCTAATTTACCATTCGTTATATCAAAATTGATGTCTAAGAACGGACAATGATGATTTTTCTGAATTTGCTTTATTCAAAGTAAGTTCTTTAGGGTAGATGTCCTTATAATACGTATTGAAGTCGTCATTATTTAAAGTTAAAATATCATCCAAATATCGGAAAGTGTTGTTAAACTTTTCAATTAAATGCTGTTTAGATGGGTCTTTGCTGATGTTGGTCATAAACTGAGATTCGTAGTAGTACAAAAAGAGGTCCGCTATAAGTGGTGCACAATTGGTACCCGTAGGAATTCCTATGACCTGGCGATAAATACAGTTACCGAAACGAATGAATATATTGTCAAGTAAAAATTCAAGTGCTGAAATCATATCAAAACAAGTCCAACTAGTTGAATTCTTTTGTTTTGTATTACTAAAATGTGTTTTAAAGGAATTAGAACATATATATTAACAATCGGATTTTTTGAATGCCCATTGAATAAGACGTGTGAATTTTTTCTTTATAAGATTATGTTGTAAGGTAGTGTAGAGGGTAGAGAAATCAAAACTTTCAAGGGATTCAAAAGGGGCATTATAAACATTCAATTTATCGAGAACTTCCAATAAATTTTTTACACTCCAAAAATGATTGACACCACTGTTTTCATATACTTTGTTACAGAAATTTATAAAACTACTTCAAAAGGGTATGATAAAATAAAATATTTTAAAAAAATGAGTTATGTTTGGTCATTTGTAAAGATTAAGTATAAATCACATAATGAAAACATGACTTTTTGTCATATATAAAGATTAAGTTATGGTACACACTGGAAGTGCGGCTTGCCATTTCAAGCGAGAGAGAAACGTGATTGAGGCAATAAAATCGTTGACAAACGGACCTGAAAACGGGAAAAGGGTGTCCAGCATTGGAAATTCAACCTGTGAAACAGAAACAGTGACCTCTTTTAAGTCTTTGTAAAATGTTCCCCGCGACTATAGAACAGAAATCGCCAAAAATACGGCATTTCGGGAAACCGATCTACAAACTGTATTTTGAATATACTCAATGAAAATATGGTATATTTTTCCCGACCGATGAACTGAATAAGCCTCTAAAGTGTATTCGATGAAATTAAGAAGTGCTGAATTTTGAACTATTGTCTGATTTGAATACACGCTCTTATAATTCTGCACCTCTGTTTTCATTTTTGTAGCGGGAAAATATTATCTGACATGTTTTATATTTTATATATAACTGCATTGGTATTTCTTCCGCATTTGCTTAACATCCAAAAGAACGCTACGTGGAAATAAATTTTTATTACCTCAGCAATCGCTTAAAATGCAATCTAACTAACTAACTAACTATATATATATATATATATATATATATATATATAGGGTCTATCTTAGGAGCCCAACGGGGTTAGAATTAGAGAAATGAATATCAAGATTGCCTTCCCACCGAGGGATTTGGCTGTTCTTCGAATGCACAGATATTACAGACAGATTACACTGCCCACGCTATCTCTGTGGGAGACCAAAGGGATGTCAAATAGATCGAACTACAAATGTATTTTATGTGACACTTAAGTATATTAATTAACCGAAATAATAACATGTCGACCGTGGTCCAGTGGTAGCGTGGCCGACTTTTAACCCTTATATCCTTGACAGAAGGGGTTCGATCCCACTGGAATCAATAAAAAATTAATATTTAATATTATTAAAAAACTTAGACTTAAACTTTGGATTTGAATTGATAAAAAGGATACAGAAATACATCACAGGCAGATGATTCAAGGCAAAATGATTAATTTCTATTTTTTTAAACAAATTTTGTTCCAATGAAGTACCCAAAATTGCAATTAATTTATCTACTGCATATGGTCATTTCGACAACAAGTCTCATCAGTGCAGATTATATCAAAACAATTGGAAAACCGAATAAAAAAAAAAAAATTAAGTGTCATTTTTTTCAAAAAAAAGTTAGATCGCATTTTAAACTGCATATATATATTTGTCTAAAAATAGCAACATGAACAACCTTGTTTAATTAGATTGTCGGATCTGCCAACGGAAGGCTGATACAATTAGATAAAAATAGGAATAATATAAGTATCTGTATAAAATAATTATAACGACACTTAAATGCAAACTGATGGTAAATTGACAGCAAATTTTCGCCTTTCCACCGGCTTCGTCAGGCTGATAATAAATTTTCTACGCACGTGTTTGCACGTGCGATAAAAATAATTTTGTTGGTACCATCACACTAACAATGAAAATTGAAACATAGATATTGTCGTTCATTATGACAGAGAAAGCTAAAAATAGTAAATATAAAATATGAAAGAAATAAAAAAAATATATATATACAATAAATTAAAAGGATGTTAACATAATTGTTTGACGCTGGAATTTTTTTTTTATTTTTGTTACTGTTGAATTTCATTTGGTCACGTTCGTTAAGACCGTTGGGTTCTAAAGTGCACAGCTGGTGGACCCAAAAATTATCTCGCAAATCCCTTGTTAAGTCATCCCATTGATCGCTTTCTTCAAAGATCTGTACCTTGATATCTTCAAAAGTATGTCCTGTAGATTGGAGATGGCGCGTGACAGGACAGTTTCGTTTTTCATTATGAAATGAACGGTGGTTGTTTAACCTGATGTTGAGACATGTGGTAGTTTGTCCAACATATTGTAAACTGCATGAACCACAAGTCAATAAATAGATGCGTTTTTTGGTTTTGCAGGAAACAGGTGAGAAAATTTTATAAGTTTCTTTTGTGACACTACTTTTAAATGTGTCGCCAATAACTGCAGATTTACAGCACTTAAAGTTGTTATGTTTGCAAGGATTGTAACCACCTGGTGATTGGGGTTTATTCTTTATTTTGGATTTTACTAGAATGTCTCGTATGCTCTTTGGTTTTCTATATGCCATAACTTGTATTTCTGGGAAAGTTTTTTTCAACTTTGGATCTATATATATATATAGTTAGATCGCATTTTATCAAAAACACTACAGATTATATAAATAAAACGCCATCTGAAAATCTCCCTCCGTATACACTCCTTGTAACTTTAGATGTGATATATCTATACACAAACATTCCTCATGAAGAGGGAATAAACGCATGTCGATAAGTATGGAATACTAGGCCTATTCAGTCACCATCCACAGATTCCTTAGTTCATCTTCTGCGTCTTGTATTATAACGTAACAACTTTGTTTTTAACAATGAAAATTTTCTTCAAGTTAATGGGACTGCTATCGGGACGCGAGTAGCTCCATCTTATGCCAATATATTCATGGGCGATTTAGAAAAGCGTATGCTCCAGGAAGCTCCTTACAAGCCTTATAGTTGGTTTCGTGTCATTGATGACATTTAAATGAAATGGACAGATACCAGACAACATCTTGACGAATTTATCTAATTTTTAAGCAGTTACCATCCCTCAATTAAATTCACCGCCAACATATCGGAAATTAGAAATGTATTCCTCGACATTACTTCAACACTTCCCGACGGAAAAATAAGCTTTCACTTACACACTAAACCGACCGATACACACGCATATCTGCTATCGAGCAGTTGTCATCCAAGACACTGTGTCGATGCAATCCCTTATAGTCTCTCCACCCGACTACGTCGGATATGTTCAGATGACCAAACATTCAACAAGAGGACTCATAACTAAATAACGAAGTTACTGTGAATTTACTTTCTGCAAATGAACATTTCGACATATTATGTCTCATCAGTGCAGATAAAATCTAAACGTTTGGAAGACCATAAACTCAAAAATGTTTAAAAACTGATAGAGAACAAATAACCAAAGCGATCTAAATGTAAAGCCAAAATCAGCTAAGGACAGGGCTTTGCATGAGGGAGATACTCCTTATTTTTCAATAAAATTTACAAAATTTTAGATATTTTAAGATTTCAAAAATAATCGGCTTTCGGGTCAGCACCGAAGTACTGACAACTGAGCTGGTGAATACCTCTGGGACAAACAGTCCACCAGCAGTGGCATCGACCCAGTGGTAACAAATAACTAAATAACGAAGTTACTATGAATTTACTTTCTGCATATGCGCATTTCGATAAATAATGTCTCATCAGTGCAGATAAAATCTAACCGTTTGGAAGACCATAAACACAAAAATGTTTAAAAACTGAGAGAGAACAAATAACCGAAGCGATCTAAATGTAAAGCCAAAATCAGCTAAGGACAGAGCTTTGCATTAGAGAGATACCCCTTAGTTTTCATAAAATTTACAAAATTTTAGAAATTTTAAGATTTCAAAAAATAATCGGCTTTCGGGTCAGTATCGAAGTACTGACTACTGGGCTGGTGAATACCCTCGGGGACTAACAGTCCATCAGCAGTGGCATCAACCCAGTGGTAACAAATAACTAAATACCGAAGTTACTGTGAATTTACTTTCTGCATATGCCATTTTCGACAAATTATGTCTCATCAGTGCAGATAAAATCCAAACGTTTAGAAGACCATCAACTCAAAAATGTTTAAAAACTGATAGAGAACAAATAAGCAAAGCGATCTACATTTAAAGCCAAAATCAGCTAAGGACAGAGCTTTGCATGAGGGGGATACTCCATAGTTTTCAATAAAATTTACAAAATTTTAGATATTGTAAGATTTCAAAAAATAATCGGCTTTCGGGTCAGCACCGAAGTACTGACTACTGGGCTGGTGAATACCCTCGGGGACTAACAGTCCACCAGCAGTGGCATCGACCCAGTGGTAACAAATAACTAAAGACCGAAGTAACTGTGAATTTGCTCTCTGCATATGCGCATTTCGACAAATTATGTCTCATCAGTGCAGATAAAATCTAAACTTTTGGAAGACCATTAACTCAAAAATGTTTAAAAATTAAAAACTGATAGAGAACAAATAACCAAAGCGATCTAAATGTAAAGTAAAAATCAGCTAAGGACAGAGCTTTGCATTAGAGAGATACCCCTTAGTTTTCATAAAATTTACAAAATTTTAGATATTGCAAGATTTCAAAAATAATCGGCTTTCGGGTCAGCACCGAAGTACTGACTACTTGGCTGGTGAATACCCTCTGGGACTAAAGAACTAAAAGAACTAAGAACTAAAGAACTAAAATACCATTTATTTCACAGGAGTTACAAAGCACACAAAGTTGAAAAAACAATTGAAAAGGTTTCAACATTAGATTGATTGATTGATTGAATATTGTTTAACGTCTACTGAGCAATATTTCAGCTATATCAAGACGAGAACAAGTTTGTTGATAAATAATCACTTTGGGGTATGGAAATGGCCATGGGACGGGAAATTCTGACTGCCACTGGAAAAGTAGGGTGAAATCTTCAAGGGCGGGGAATTTAGCCTTGTAGCCGATCACCTACGGACCACCCCAAAAAGAGCTTGCTACAAGGGTTCTTTAACGTGCAGGAAGCGTGGCATTTCTTTCAACACGTGGACCTGAGTTTACATCCCATCCGAAAGATGGGTTGTGTATTTATTAATCCCGCACAAAGTTGAAAAAAACAATTGAAAAGGTTTCAACATTAGAACGCTAACAGTTGTTACAATACAGGAATAAAAAGAAAAGAAATTCACGTATTCCATTCGTTACGACCTTCCATCCGCAACTCCCAGATTCGTCAGCTATCACACGTAAATGCATGAAAGTCCTGCATGTGTCACCTAAAATGAAAGCCCTTTTCCCCGAACCACCACTTATATCATTTCGCAGACCCAAGAACTTGGAGGATATGTTTGTTAAAGCCAAACTTAAATCAACAGAAATAGGACAATTTAAGACCTGCAAAGACAATCGTTGTCTTTTGTGCAAACACATTTCCACAACATCGACGTTGAAGAGCACAGCAACTGGCGAGAATTACATAATCTTTGCTAATTTGTCCTGTAAATCGAAAAATGTAATTTATTTGATTACGTGTACGGTATGTCAACAACAATATATCCCTGAAACAAAGAACTCACTCACTAAATCTCCGCATTAATCTACACCGTAATCACATACAGAAAAAAAAAGAATTAACACAGGCTACAGCTGCCCATTTCAACAGCATTGGACATAGCTGGACAGACATGCAAGTTGTCGCCATTGACCAAAATAAATCTTGGAATATGACAAAGCGACAAGCAAAAGAACGTTTCTGGATGCAAAAAGTCAAATCCAGCTTGAATATTAAGACTTGATTTCTTTGGAGATGATTGAAATTCTTTAACACACTGAAATTTGTTATCTTTTAAAAACACCATTTCTAATTACAGATATAATTCTTAACGAAACATCCATTTACTTCACTTATTGATTTTGTTATTTTTTTTACCGATGTACAGATACCGACAATTTTTTTTTTCATTTACCCTCCGTCCATTCATCTGGTATTACATTTGTGTTAACCAGCGTCCAGAATGTCATTCTGAATAGTTCGTTTTAATTTACTGTGTTTTGATAAAGACACGGATAGTTGTCGAATTATCAACTGAATTAATTGTGTACTGTTCACTTCCATCTATTATTGTTTGTTATATATATATATATATATATATATATATATAT
>MJUU01029371.1:13504-31344 GCA_002080025.1 Modiolus philippinarum | reverse complement strand
TTTTTAACAACATTTCCGTAAAATCGAGGATTGGAAATGCCCTTAGTAATAAGCTGTTTGCGAGTGACATTATATTTAGATATCAAATGTTCATATCTTCGATAAAACTTTTTAAATGTATTTACCAATTTATAAAATATGTAACCTTGCTGCAAAAGTTTTGAAGTGATAGTAAGGTGACGTTCATTGAAGTCGTCAAGAGTATAACAAACGCATGCGAATCGTACCAGTTGAGAAATATAAAATCCGTAGGATGGGGCTAGAGGAACGTCGCCGCAAGAAAAGGGAAATTGGTAACACTGAAATCAAAATCATCCCTTTTATCGTAAATTTTAGTTTTTATTTTACCAGAGGCAACGATGATGGTTAGATCCAGAAAAAGGGCAATTTTTAGAATCGTTACTAGCTTTATTAAGTTTCTGTTGATGTGGGTAAATGATGTCGACATAATCTAAAAACTGGGGATTGTCAATAGTAAGGATATCGTCAATATACCTGATGTTATCATTGAAAATAGAAATAAGTTTATTACTGTTTTGTATGGTCCCATTTTGTAATTTTTTCATGAAGTCACGTTCGTAACAGAAAAGAAAAATATCTGCAATGAGAGGTGCACAATTTGTACCCATGGGAATTCCAATGACCTGTTGATAAACAATGTTGCCAAAACGAAGAAAAATGTTGTCAAGGAAAAGATTAAGTGCTTTAATCGTATCATCACACGCACAGGAAGAATGATTGTTGTAAGTAATATTAGAAAAGAATGTTTGCTTTTTGTTACAACAAATAAACTGCATTTGGATTATTCTTTTTTCAACTGACGGTTCGTCTCTCACTTACGGTTTTAAAACTCGTCTTAGTTATCTATCTATTTACGATTGGTTCCTCTAAATTATTACACCTTTAGTTTAGAAGAGAAGACTGGCGAATGGACAGATCAAGTACAGTATAGCTTCTTTAGGTGGAAAATACACAATTTATCAAAGACAATAATCGATAATGTGAAAGTACTAATGTTAGTGGGGTTCCAGTTTTCGTGGTTCGTCAAAACCACAAAATTAAGTTCCCGACGAAATACATTTTTTCCCTAGAGTTTAGTGCACAAAATTCGAACCACGAATTAAAGTACCCACGGAATGTTGCTTTTCATGAAAACCACGAAAATTGATGTCCACCAACAAAAGGACTTCCACAATAATTACCAATAATATTGACGGAGAGATGTGAAAGGACATGGCTGACAAATGAATGAGTCAAAAACATTGTGACCACTACAACTGTTTTGTGTGGAAGACTGTCGGATGGATTGGACAAAATATAATTACCTCCGTAACTGCTTTTTGGAAGACATTAAAGGACAAGACTTACGAGCGGATGATCCAAAATATTAAAACCCTCGTAACTGCTTTGTGAGGAAGATATAAAAGTACATAATTGACGGGTGGACGGGTCTAAAATATAAACATAGAATATAATAACATCCGTAACTGCTTTGTGTGGAAAAAAATTAAGGATGAGACTGGCGGATGGACGGGTTCAAAATGTTATAATCTCCGTAACTGCTTTGTGTGGAACATATAAAAGAAGAAGAAGACCGACGGAAAGACAAGTAAAAATCATTATAGAATCCATAAAACTTATTAAATTATCATAGCCTCTGCAATAATATTTTCATTAACAAGATAAAAGACAGGTATGAGGGGTGGACAGGCCAAAACATTTATAAACTCTTCAACTTCTTTGTGCCGAAGGACAAGACTGTCTAATGAAAGTATATAGCCTCTTTGGATGACTGGCAGAGGGGACATATTGTACATTCGCAATTTCTTTGTGTTGAAGATAACAGGACAAAACTTACATATAGACGGACCAGAAATACTTAATTTTTCGCAAATTCTTTGTTACTATTAAATAATTTGGGAATTTACTGTTACCTATAGACGGGTAAAAACCCTTACCTCCACAAATATATAAAAGTACAAGGCTAATACGTTGACGGGTCAAAACCTCCACAATTTCTAAGTGTGAAAGATTAAAGGACAATGCTGAAAGATAGACATTTCTGAATCATTATAACTTCCGCAACTTCTTTGTGTTGAAAAACATACATATTCAAATGAAAAGACTAACTTATGAACTAGTAAAACCCTCATCTCGGCAATCATATACAATTACAAGGCTGATACATGGACGGGCCAGACACATTATATGACTTCAGCTTCTTTATTTTGAAGATTAAACGACAATACTGACGAATTGAAACCAAATTGATAATATCATAATTTCTGTAACTGTTTTGTGTGCAAGATATAAAACGACAAGACTAACGGATGGACATGTCAAATGTAATATAACCCACTTCTCTTATTTCTTTCTCTTTTTCACATTTCATGAATGGTGTGAGAAATACATTTCTGCTCTCTAGAGAGAAGGTTGCTCTCTGTATTTTATTCATTGATATTCAATTATTACGTCAAATATGTTTGCCGTTTTCTGGCTTTACTATTATGAAGCCATAAAAATGTGTCCATACCAAATGACGTCAAGCTCAAAGAACATTACAAAAACAGGATAACAGTAAACACCTATAATGGCCAGGAACTACAATCACATGCCACAATTTACGAGCAAACTGCACCAGAAAAACAATAACGAAAACAAGAGACAAACATAAATAACGATAGGAACTCGGGATAGCCTGACTTAGTACCGGCACTAGCAAAAGCCAGTGGTAGGGTTAAAACGGTTTATGGATACCCAAACCTCCCAATTCTCTATCCCGTTTCCCTATAGTATAACAAACATGCGAATAAAACCCAATACATGCAGACTACTAACTCAATGACCACTATCTTGGAACAGAAAAAGCATATGACAAAACGTAATTTTGAAAGAAGGGTCAAAGAGTGCTCGCCGCTAAAATGCTGGCTAGCTCAAGGAATCTAGTCTGCTTGTAAAACATATAATATTCATTTCGGATCAGCAGAAAAAAAGGGTCGTGTTTTGTCCAAAATTTCCTTGAAATCATTTGACAAATATATTCCACAACCTTATCTCGAGAGCAATGACTTTTCTATGAGCTCTCGATAGTCAAAATTTAAAATACCTAAAACGCTCGACAAGCCTCGCGTTTGAACATTTCAAAATTTAACTATCTCTAGTGTAGAAATGTCGTATCTCTGCAATCGAGGCAGTCGTTTCAACTATATGTAATTTCTCGTGCGGAAGATATACAAGGACGACTGACGAACTGACAGGTCAAAAACATTATAAATTTGTAAAGATCTTTCTAAGCATGATGTAAGAGGACAAGACTGGCACATGAACGATAAAAAAATCATTTCAACCTCCTCATTATTTATGAAGACAAAAAAGGGCGAAACAGTCGAAAATATTGTAAAATTTGAAATTTCGTTGTGTGGAAGAAAAAAGGACAAGACTTTAGGATAGAATAGTAGAAACATAAAACAACCTTCTCAAATTCTTTATATGGAAGAAAGAAGGATGACTGACGAATAAAACGGTAATAAATATTATAACTTCCACAAATTCTTAGTGTTGAATATATATCAAAAGACAAATAGAATAAAAAAGATAACAGGAAACACCTACAATGGCCGAAAAACGTAGCCGCATGCCAGAAAGTAAATAGGAACTGCACAAGAAAAAAAAACCACAATAAAAATACAAAAGACAAACGTTAACAACGATAGAAACTCGGGGCAGCCGGACTTGGTAACGGCACTAGCAAAAGCCAGCGGTAGGGTTAAACCGGTTTATGGGTACCCAAACCTCCCCTTTCTCTGTCCCGTTTCCCTATAGTATAATAAACATACGAATAAAACCCATACAGGTAGACTACTAACTCCATAACCACAATCTTGAAAAGAAAAATGGGGGAACAATACGTAATTTTGAAAGATGGGTCAAGGAGTGCTAGCCCAAAGAGCCTAGTCTGCTGGTAAAACACTGTCGCACTACGGAAGAAAAATCAAATTCAAAACTCCCAATGGGTTTGGTAAAGAATCATCATGTATTTCAGTGGACATCGGCAGTATCAGTGAGAGGCCAGTATGTGTGTAAAATCCTCAGGTCACTGGATCCCAAAGCCAATTTAACGGACACGTGCAGAATATCCTGTCGATATCCCCTATTGCGTAAAGAATGTAAGTAACATCCCAGTTTTTCTGGATTTTTATTCAGTTTCTGGCATTTTTAACAACATTTCCGTAAAATCGAGGATTGGAAATGCCCTTAGTAATAAGCTGTTTGCGAGTGACATTATATTTAGATATCAAATGTTCATATCTTCGATAAAACTTTTTAAATGTATTTAACAATTTATAAAATATGTAACCTTGCTGCAAAAGTTTTGAAGTGATAGTAAGGTTACGTTCATTGAAGTCGTCAAGAGTATAACAAACGCATGCGAATCGTACCAGTTGAGAAATATAAAATCCGTAGGATGGGGATGGAGGAACGTCGCCGCAAGAAACACTGAAATCAAAATCAACCTTTTTATCGTAAATTTTAGTTTATATTTTATCAGAGGCAACGATGATGGTTAGATCCAGAAAAGGGCAATTTTTAGAATCGTTACTAGCTTTATTAAGTTTCAGTTGTTGTGGGTAAATGATGTCGACATAATCTAAAAACTGGGGATTGTCAATGGTAAGGATATCGTCAATATACCTGCTGTTATCATTGCAAACAGAAATAAGTTCATCACTGTTTTGTATGGTCCCATTTTGTAATTTTTTCATGAAGTCACGTTCGTAACAGAAACGAAAAGGATCTGCAATGAGAGGTGCACAATTTCTACCCATGGGAATTCCAATGACCTGTTGATAAACAATGTTGCCAAAACGAACAAAAATGTTGTCAAGCAAAAGATTAAGTGCTTTAATCGTATCATCACACGCCCAGGAGGAATGATTGTTGTAAGTAATATTAGAAAAGAATCCTTGCTTTTTGTTACAACAAATAAGCTGCAGTCCAGAAAAATTAAAAGACCATTTAATGAATTGCCAGACGGATGAATTGGACAAAACTATTATAACCTCCACAACTTCCTAGCGTGGAATAAATAATAAACGGACAAGACTGGCGGTTGAACGGTAAAAAAATTCATGATTTCCGCAACTTCTTTGTGCGGAGACAAGACTGGTGGATGGACAAGTCAAGAATATCATAACCTTCCTAACTACTTTGTGCTGAAGAAAACAGGACGAGACTGGCAGATGGAAATGTCAAAAACGTTATAACTGTTACAACTTCTTGTTGTGGAAGATGATTGAGTAATTAGATAATAATTTGATAGCGCTTTTGTTACCTCGATGATAAAGATGCTTAAAAATGAAAGACCTAAATAATGAAGCCCATGTTCAACAAAGTTTGTTCTTTTGTCTTTCCTCATCGGTGTCTCCAGGTACTGAAACATAAAGTTAAAATTACATACTTTGTTATGAACTAAAGATATATGGCCATCTACAAAACTAAACTTTATTGTAATTTTTGTATTTCTACATTTAGTTTTATATGACATATTTTGTCGTTTACTTCTATGTGTATGCAAAACAAGTGACTTACTTAATCATGTAATATCCACATAGAAAAAGAAAAAGAGCCAAATTCTAAGGGTTAAAAAATACACCCATTTAGAATTTTTGAAAAAGTACAGTGGTTTGTTTCCATTGATTTATTCACTTTTTACTTTTTGGGGCCATTTAGGACTTGTTATATTGTGATGTTCTTCAATGTGTTGAATTCTGTACGATGACCTATAGATGCTTCGTTTTGGGTCGATTTAACATGGAGATGGGATGTTGTCTCCTTGACATTTTACCCCATTTTCTTCTTTTTTTCATATTAAGGTAAAGAGCTACTCGGCAATACCGAATTCCTATCGTTGTTAAACGATATGTTTGGTATTTTTTTTGCAGTTCCCTTTGTGAATTATGACAAGTGATTGTAATTTTCGGTCATTGTAGGTGTTTCCTGTTATCACCAGAAATCACACCAAGATCTACAAACAACCACACGAGGACCACTATAACATCGGTCAAAATTAGAGCAACTAAGGTTTCATGGATTATCTTGCTGTGAAGAACAGATCCTAAGTTTTCTGTGCAACTGTAAGCATATAAAATCGGATACAATATAGAATAAATCAAATTGATTGGTCAACGAAAAAAAATATACTGAGTTATATAGTCAGAGAAATAATTGATCAAGTAGGGAAATGATAGAATTTTAAGTTCATTGATGAATTACTGATATACATGCCATCATATACTTAATGCGTATAAAAAAATAATATCTCGTTTTGTATAAATCGATTTCGAGTTCAAGTTCGAGTTGAGCTATAAGTCGAGTGTGAGTTAAGAAGTTTCATAGAAAGTTAAAGAAAATAAGTATTAAATTTCAAGCAAATGCTAGTTTCCTTGATTTCTAAGTTCCTTAATCCCTTTGACAACATATGCACTTAACAGTCAATCTCATCTAAACCATGCACTTTTTGGTGACAAATCAATGACGCTGTTTCAAATATATACAGCTAAAAATGCAGTGTTAGATTATTTTTATTCCAGAAATTAAATAAGCCAGCAGTGACCATAAACAATATGAAAAATATCACGATCTTTTGAAAAGTTGTGGCGTTTTCGGTATGGCTTTATCACAAATTTTAGCATGTCAAATTGCTGTTTTTGTTTTTTGGGGACTACTTATCATAACTGAAAACAGAAAGTAATAATATTTTTATATAATGATGATTGAGAAAAAAGTAAAAATTTTAACGGTACTTCCTATAATTAAAAAAGAAAAAAAAATGAANATTGGAGACAATGTGCGTCTCATCAAGATGATTTTAAACATGTAACATGACAAAACATAACATTAAACACAACATTGACTGGGAAAGACCTTGCAATTGTTCTCTGAACAATTGTCCTTTTAATTTCTTAAAGTTTTCCTACGTTACCTATACTCGATATGAATAGCATGAAGGGATCGGACTCAAATGCTGAGTACTGCATTTATGAGTTACCACTAATTGCTCATGAAGAAACTGCCATTAATCTCCAGTCATGCTTTTTTATCTATGCAAAAATTCCTACGTGACTGATTTATGCATTACCAAATGACACAAGTAAAAAATATTTATTTATAAGTCAAGGAATTTACATTTTTATTAAACTTTGCATGGTCTTCAACAGTTGCGGTAGCAAAGATTTAATACAGTTCTGATCAGTTCTGATCTGAGTCTTCTATTATTTGAGCACAATATTGAGGCAATATTAGAGTATTATTATTCACGTAGGTACGGAATTACTCTGATATTTTTACTTACTTATAGAGCTTTTTCTTAGATCATGTTGACCAAAACCTTGGTTACTTTGCTTTCTCAGGCGGTGAAATTATGATTGACTGTTTCCACACAATAGATGGGCGGAAACTTTATTTCTTGAAACACTCTAAGATTGAGTGGACAATATTTATTTGCTGAATTAAATCAATGTGTTTGACTTGAATACATATCAGTCATGTCAGTCAGAACCTCCTAAAAATTCTGGTTAAAATATATTGGAAAATCTATTCTTGATAATATGTAACTTTTTGCTATATATTTTATATGTTAAAATTTTGATCACACTATCTCATTATGTACATGTGTATGTTGAATGTATTGTTTATCTACTATCTAAACAATTATTTCTTTTCCTTTTTATACCCCCGCTTGAAAAGTGGGGGTATATAGTAATGGGGTTGTCCGTCCGTCCGTCCGTTACACCTGAGGGTACCCATCTCTTATCCACAACTCCTCCTGAACCACTGAAGAGATTTTCATGAAACTTTAAGACAGTCTTTGTGACATAAAGTAGATGTGTACCTCCAATTTCATGACATAATTATTTCAGAATTTGATTTGAATGTTGGGTTTTCCATAGCAAAACATGGACTTAGCCATTACGTTACAAGTGGGTACCCATCTCTTATACCCTACTCCTTCCGAACCACTGAGTAGATTTTCATGAAACTTCAACACGGTCTTTATGACATAATGTAGCTGTGCACCTGCTATTTGAGAATTTGATATGATTCATTTTTGGGGTTCCCCATAGCAAAACAAGGACTTAGCCATTACGTTACTAAAGGGTACCAATCTCTTATCCACTACTCCTCTGGAACCACTGAATAGATTTTCATGAAACTTTAACACAGTCGTTATGACATAATTTAGATGTGTACCTCTTATTTCAGAATTTGATTTTAATTGATTTTTGGGGTTTCCCATAGCAAAACATCGACTTAGCTATTACGTTTCAAGTAGGTTCCCATCTCTAATCCGCTACTCCTCATAACAACTGAATAGATTTACATGATACGTTAACACAGTCTTTTTGACATAATGTAGATGTGCACCTCCTATTTCAGAATTTGATTTGATTGATTTTTGGAGTTTCCCGTAGCAAAACATGGACTTAGCCAGTAAATTACAAGTGGGTATCCGTCTCTTATCCGCTACTCCTCCTGAAACACTGTATAGATTTTCATGAAACTTTACCCCAGTCTTTATGACATAATGTAGATGTGCACCTCCTATTTCAGAATTTGATTTGATTGATTTTAAACCCCCGGCTTGAAAAGTGGGGGTATATAGTGATGGGGACGTCCGTCGAACCGTTACACATCAGGGTACCCATCTCTTATCCGCTACTCCTGCTGAACCAGTGAAACGATTTTCATGAAACTTTAACACAGTCTTAATGACATAATGTAGATGTGCACCTCCTATTTCAGAATTTGATTTGATTGATTTTGGGGTATCCCATAGTAAAACATGGACTTAGCCATTACGTTTCAAGTGAGTACCAATCTCTTATCCGCTACTCCTCCTGAACCACTGATTAGAATAGATTTTCATGAAACTTTAACATAGTCTTTATGACATAATGTAGATGTGCACCTCCTATTTCAGAATTTGATTTGATTGATTTTTTGAGTTTCCCATAGCAAAACATTAACTTGGCCTTTACATTACAAGTGGGTACCCGACTCTTATCCGCTACTCCTCCTGAACCACTGAATAGATTCTTGAAAGTTTACCCCAGTCTTTATGACATAATGTAGATGTGCACCTCCTATTTCAGAATTTTATTTGATTGATTTTTGGGGTTTCCCATAGCAAATTATTGACTTAGCCATTACGTTACAAGTGGGTATACATCTCTTATCTGCTACTCCTCCGTAACCACTGAATAGATTTTCATGAAACTTTAACACAGTCTTTATGACATAATGTAGATGTGCACCTCTTATTTGAGAATTTGATTTAACTGATTATTCTTGAATCAAATGGGGATGCGGAGGGTATTTATTAGTGAGCTTTGCTCACAGTTTTTCTAGTTTATGTATATGCTCATTTTGCCCTATGTGGGCCAGTTCTTTGATAGATAAAATATGTTGTATGCTCTTTATGTTCTATATGTAGTTTGAACAAAAGGTAAAATGCACATATAATGTTTTCTTTCTAAACTCGATGCTTGTTCCCGTAAAAAATGTCAATTTATCTTTTATTTTAATTTTTTTGGTATTATTATAGGGGTAGCTTCGTTGTAATGAAATAATGTTACATTGTGTATTTTCTGTTTCTCTGTTCCAAACTCCAACACTCCTAGGTTTCCTATGAAACACCTTTATAAATTCTTTAATTAAATCCACATTACATGCATAGAATAATACATTAAAAAATTCCGGTTTAAGGTTTTCATATTAACCTTAAAAAACATACAATAATTTTTTCGTGCTCAATTTAAAAATATAGATTAACAATGAAAGAATATGGAGTAAATGCACATGTTTATATTTCAATATCTCTTATCACTTGTATCAGTGTATGTTTCAATGCACATAACAATGTTAATGTGATTTCTTTAACCGGGATCAAGTAGGTTTGATATTCGATATTCGATATTCAGAATTATGAATATCAAACTGAATATCAAACGGTAAATTTCTACCGTTTGATATTCGTTCGATATTCATATTAATTGTTATGAAATAAAGAAAAAAACTTGAATATCGAATGAATATCCAACGGTAAAAAACAACATTTGATATTTATGATTATTGCAATTAACTGAATAAGAGAAATATGAATATCAAACTGGGATTTTTGTCAGTTCGATATTTGTTTGACGTTCGTTCCAGGACTATTTATGCAACCGGGATGAATATCATATCAATATCAAACTGAAATTGTTTGAGTTCGATATTCGTTTGACATTCGTTTCCGGACTGTTCATGCGGTACACAACGGATTTGAATATCAAATGAATATCAAACTTGGATTTTTGTCAATTCTATATTCGTTTGACATTCGTTCCCGGACTATTTATGCAACTGGAATGAATATTGATTGAATATCAACCTGAAATTGTTTCAGATCGATATTCGTTTGACATTCGTTTCCGGACTGTTCATGTGGTATGCAACATATTTGAATATCAAATGAATATGAAACTGGGATTTTTGTCAGTTCGATATTCGTTTGACATTCGTTTTCGGGTCATTCATGGAATGTAGAACGTAGATGTATTTTAAATGAAGAATAACCTGGATTTTTTTTCAGTTCGATATTCGTTTGGCATTCGTTCTCGGGACATTCATTGAATATACAACGTAGATGAATATCAAATGAATATCAAACTGATTTTTTTCGGTTCGATATTCGTCTGACATTCGGTTCGGGTCATTCATTGAATGTACAACGTAGATGAATATCAAATGAATATCAAACTGGATTTTTTTCGGTTCGATATTCGTTTGACATTCGTTCCCGGACTATTTATGCAACTGGGATAAATATTGAATGAATATCAAACTGAAATTGTTTCAGTTCGATATTCGTTTGACATTCGTTTCCGGACTGTTCGTGTGGTATACAACGGATTTGAATATCAAATGAATATGAAACTGGGACTTTTGTCAGTTCGATATTCGTTTGACATTCGTTTTCGGGTCATTCATTACATGTCCAACGTAGATGAATATCAAATGAATATCAAACTGCAAGTTTTTTTTTCAGTTCGGTATTCGTTTGACATTCGTTTTGGGTCATTCATTGCATGTACAACATTCCGAAACGATGAAAAACAGGGATGCCAGCTTTGAATATAAGTTAACTTTGGACCCTAAGGAAAATTCACATTTCCATCTTCTCCTCTGAAACCACTGAAGCAAATTCAACCAAACTTTACAGGAATGATGCACTAAAGGTCCTTCATTAAGATTGCTTATTTCGTTCCCAACAGATAAAAAACATATGGTGCAAGCACAGAACTTAGGTTTAACATTAGACCCTATGGGAAATCACATTTTCATCTCTTCTGAAACCAATGAAGCAAATTTAACCACATTTTACAGGAATGATGTACTAAAGGTCCTTAACAAAGATTGCTCATTTCGTTCCAATCCGATAAAAAAAGATGGCTGCCAGCACCGAACAAAGTTTAACAATGGACCCTATGGGAAAAATCACATTTTCATCTGCTCCCCTGAAACCATTGAAGCGAATTCAATCAAAATTTACAGGAATGATGTACTACAGGTCTTTTACAAAGACTGCTCATTTTGTCCCGATCCGATAAAAAACATGGCCGCCAGCATGGAACACAGTTTAACATAGGACCCAAAGGAAAATCACATCTTCATTTTCTCCTCTGAAACCACTGAAGCAAATTCAACCAAACTTTACAGGAATGATGCATGGAAGGTACTTTAGGAAAATTTATGATTTCATTTAGATCTGACAAAAACATGGCCTCCAGTACAGAATATAGTTTAACATTGGAGCCCGGTAAGAGAAAACCATTCTTTTCATCATCTTCTCTGAAACTATTTAACCAAATTTAACTAAATGCATAGAAAGTCCTCTTCAAAAATGACTCATTTCAATAGGATCAGACAAAAAACATGGGTGCTAATGGAGAACATAGCTAAACATTAGACCCCATTGGTAAAAAAAACTTCACTTTTGGTCATGCATAGCTTAAAAGTATTTTGTCAGGTGAGCGATACAGGCTCAATCTCTGAGCCTCTAGTTTATTATTGTGTTGACAGTATGCTCCTTTTGGCACAGAGTAAATTTCCTCGTTGACTCACAATTACATATATCGATAGTTTTAGGGACATGTTATCTTACATATCTGGAATAATTGCTGCACAAGATCACTGGATTCTTAAACATGATGCTTAGTTTTGAATAATGTGCTGTGAAGCACTTGACTTGTCGTGCAAAGTTATGCCCTATTTTCTCAGAAATTTGTAACATAGATTTTCTTGATGCCATTTCTGTTACATTTATGAACTGATTAAAACAAAACTGGATTTGTTGACCACCATACCCAGTTCAGCATATTGTGTTGTGAAAATGCAACATCCTCTTTAGCAGTGTGATTCTCCTGTTTGAATGGAACAAACTTCTAGGTATTATTTCCAACTCAGCAACAGTTCACAACAATTGCGACCTCATTGTATAGTGGTTGTTGCATAGTGTTCTGTAGAAGTGGTAACTGTACCGCACTCAACGAAGTTGCAAAAGGTATGTTTTTTCTGGTGCCGGCTGTCCCGAGTTCCTATCGTTGTTTGTGTTGTTTTTTGTTTTGTTTGTGTTTTTTCCTGTGTAGCTCCCTGGTAGATTGTGACATGTGACTCTAACTTTCAGCCATTGTAGATCTTTCCTGTTATCCCATCTTTTACATTTATATCTTTTCTCCCCTTTTGCTGAAATCAATAACACTGGCCAGTTGACGTATTGCTTTCGTATCGTGTGGGATTGATGATCGTGATGTGCAGGTGTGCATTATTAAGGTTTGGAGACACCAGATCATTTCTCAAACATTTCCACTGAAAAATATTAAAGCCCTGTCTAGTTTCAAAAGATATACTCAATGTGAAAGTTATATGCACTTGTTGATATTTCAATGTCAAGGTCAACAGGTCTATAACCGATATAAAAAAAGATCTTGCCACAAGGAATGTGCAGGCAAAATATAGAAGCAATAACATTTACCATTCAAAAGCTATACCCAATTTACCTGTATTATTCATTTGAAGGTCTCAGGTAAAAAGTAATGTATTGTTAGCCAAACGTCTTTCCACAAGGAATACACATACCAAATATGAAAATTTTGTCACTTCACACTCAAAAGATATTCCTAATGTTGAAGATTTCAGTGGACAAACAAAAAAGACAGACAGAAAGACCAAAAAACATGTATATGCCCACTGACTCGTAGATTCATATGGGCATAAAAATATACCTATTATTATATATGTTCCACTGAAGTTTGTATTAATGTTAGAAATCATCAATTCATTTCTTTAACATTTCTAACAGAATTTCAAAATTTGAAAACTAGACAATTTATGTTATTAAATTTGACTTTGATGAAACCATATATACGTTGTACAAGCAATTAATGACCCTAAAACGAATGTCAAACGAATATCGAACTGAAAAAAAAACAGTTTGATATTCATTTGATATTCAAATTCGTTGTATACCACACAAACAGTATGGAAACGAATGTCAAATGAATATCGAACTGAAACAATTTCAGTTTGATATTCATTCGATATTCATCCGAGTAGCATAAATAGTCAGAGAACGAATGTCAAACGAATATCGAACTGAAAAAAATTGCAGTTTGATATTCATCTGATATTCATCTACGTTGTATATTCAATGAATGTCCTGAAAACGAATGTCAAACGAATATCGAACTGAAAAAATTGCAGTTTGATATTCATCTGATATTCATCCACGTTGTACATACAATGAATGACCCGCAAACGAATGTCAAACGAATATCGAACTGAAAAAATGCAGTTTGATATTCATTTGATATTAATCTACGTTGTATATTCAATGAATGTCCCGAAAATAAATATCGAACTGAAAAAAATTGCAGTTTGATGTTCATTTGATATTCCTCTGCGTTGTACATGCAGTGAATAACCCGAAAACGCATGTCAAAGGAATATAGAACTGAAAAAAAAACCAGTTTGATATTCATTTGATATTCATCTACGTTTTATATTCAATGAATGCCCCGAAAACGAATGTCAAACGTTTATCGAACTGAAAAAATTCCAGTTTGATATCCATTTGGTATTCATCTGCGTTGTACATTCTATGAATGACCCGAAAACGAATGTCAAACGAATGTCGTACTGACAAAAATCCCAGTTTGATATTCATTTGATATTCAAATCCGTTGTATACTGCATGAACAGTCCGGAAACGAATGTCAAACGAATATCGATCTGAAACAATTTCAGTTTGATATTCATTCGATATTCATCCCAGTTGCATAAATAGTCCCGGAACGAATGTCAAACAAATATCGAACTGACAAAAATCCAAGTTTTATATTCATTTGATATTCATATTTCTTTTATTCAGTTAATTGCAATAAATATGAATATCAAACGTTGTTTTTTTACAGTTTGATATTCATTCGATATTCAAGGTTTTTTTCTTTATTTCATGACAATTAATATGAATATCGGACGAATATCAAACGGCAAAAATTAACCGTTTGATATTCAGGTTGATATTCATAATTCACAATATCGAATATCGAACGTCGAATATCAAACGTACTTGATCCCGGATCTTTATTGGTAAAATCAACATCATGTGAATGAATGGGTAATAAAAGCTTCTATTGAAAAAATCTATTGTATCTACCCGGAGAGCCATCAAAATTTTTATTTTAACTACATTCCCTTATACGAATATTGTTGTAGAGTAAGGAAAGTGGTGTCATCTAAATAAAAAAGTAATTATTTTGTCTATGTTATTGTTTTTAGATATAATATGTTATGGTTTGTGCATTGCCAAATGAAATATAATAGATATTTTCCAATCTTAAAAACAAATAAAGTCTCCATCCATGTATTGTTTGTAATAATCAATTCTTTGTTTAAACGCCTGATAAAACAAAGCAAACAAAATTTTGAAATATCATCGACTTAAAGTGCAAAAATCATTCAACTTTACCTTTTAGTTTCTTCGTTGTCTGTCACTTCTTCCTCCATATTTACAATATTATTTATTGGTACACCTACTACGTATGATATATGAAATATAGATAAGGGTGATTTGTATGTAACAAAATTTACACATTGTTTCAGACTGTATTGTCATAAAGTGCATACTAAGTGCATCATGTATTTCGTGTATTTATTCAATCGATTCTGTGTAATGTATTGATCGCCCGGAATTTGGGAAAGGAAACCACTACTTTGCGATCCTACAATATGAAAACTAAAAAGCGCTTTTCATTGTGTGGGGTATTATAATGCATAAATTTTACATTCTGCTACTAATTCCCCATCGAACGTCTGTTATTCCAAAGATGACAACGATAGGAACTCGGGAAAGCCAGACTTGGTAATGGCAATAGCAAAATCTAGCAGTAGGGTTAAACTGGTTTATGGGTACCCAAACCTCTTTCTCTATCCCATTTCCTCATATTATAATAAACATATAAATGAAACCCAATACAGGTAAATATTTACTCTATGACCACAATCTTGATAAGGAAAGAATAAGACGTTTTTTAGAAAGATGAGTCAAGGCGTGCTCGCCACTAAACTGTCGGCTAGCTCAAAGAGCCTATAGTGTGCTGATAAAATCAAATTCAAAACTTCCTGAAGGGTTTTGTAAAGAAACATCATTGATTTCAGTAGACATCGGCAGTGTCATGTCTGTTTTCCTTTTAAACATAGTTTTATAGTTTTACCTATCATGTCTGTATTCCTTTTTAACATAGTTTTATAGTTTTGCCTGAGTCTTAGGGGACGACCATTTGATATTCAAGGGGGTGGGGGTTGGCTTTGGCGATATTTCCAAGAAAGTTTTATTTATTTTCATGACCATCTCGAACAAATTATCTATTTTCACCAAATATCAAATAAAGTTATTTATTTGATTTTTTCAATAAAAAAATATTCTTCAAATCAAACTTAAATTATTTATTTTCATGACTATTAGATGTAAAATATTTATTTTCACTGGCACCAAGATTAAATTATTTACTTACAAAATCGCCCAAGCCTCCTCCAACTTAAAAATAAAATGGCCACCCTCTTATACTTACTGTTAATTAAATATTAATGAAGCCAAAGTTACAAAAAAAAAGAAATATGAATGCACGCATTTTCGTATACCCCTTATACCTCTACTCATACACAATTTTCAAAACTCCACAAACGCGTACAACTCATTACAAGAAAACAGCATACCGATTTCAAATGAATCTCTTTAGACAGAGACACAAATTTTTAGACAAAAAATATCTGACAGAATGACGGACCGACGGACGGATAAGTGTATTCCAAGGAGACCGTCACGTCGAAATGGGATATGGAGGTCACATTATTATCCAGGACTAGGTTGCACAAAAGTTAATAGACTATTAAATATTTAATGGTCTATTACGCTTTAACATTTCCTACTAATTTAATAGACTATTAACTTTTAATAGACAATTAAATTTTAATTGAGCTTTGTGCAACCCAGTCCTGGATGTCCAAAGTCTGTGTTTCTCGGAAACGTTATGTGTTCTACCGCTCATCTATGTTGTCACTTTTATCTATTTTATTTTTGTCCTTTACGTGGAGTACTTGACATTATCCTCGGTCATTTATTTGTCAAAAAGATGTTATATATTACCGCGAAGTTGTTTAACTACAAGACACTTCCAAGACTCTCTGGTATAATGGTCTTCTTTTTTAATTGTTCAATGCACTGGTCTCCGTTTGTACTAGAATTCTATTACACAGTTTACTATCATTTCCGTAATCAGTCAGAGCATTCACAATCCATGGAGACTTATCAATTTTATTTTGAGGTAGCACAGATATGAAGATTTGAGTTCAATGGTTTCTATATTACATTGACAGGGCGTCTGCAATGTTTACTTTTAAACCAAATGGCATTAACTTTGAGTATAAATAAGAACTATATATGCTACAATAAAAGGTTTTATTATTATACAATAAAAATCATTGTGCCACAACACCCCTATCGAAGCAATTGTTTAAACTGGCCTCCCACTTTCGGTAGAGGCCAATTTTTCTGTATGAGTGAACACACTTTTTTGAAAATATTAAGTCCAAATTTGCTTTCTCTTCAAAAAGTCCGTAATATGTGAGACTAGAACTCACAACCCTTCGTTTAGCTACTCTAGAGATGGTTTACCAACCTGCTTACTAACTACTCCACTTCCGCCATGTTTATTTTTAGATTAATATATTTATCTATGGAAGAAAAATATCAAAACTTGTATAGCTCAAAAGAAGTTGCCTATCATGCCATTTAACCAAACGGATTGTTTTTTCTCTAACCAAACGGTCATACCGATTGCGCTATGCAGACTACATAGAAATCTTTAAAATTACTTCTACTTTAGTTGATATAAAACTACATGAAAAGTAATGAATATTACAATATTAGAAGATCACTGAGTATGAACATTATTTAATTGGATAAGCTAAGCTTAGTGCTTGGGTTGAACATTTTGTGTAAAAAAAAACGAATACAAAAGCAAAAAAAAAAAAATCATGATATAAAACGGTGATAACAATGTTAAATATTAAAATTTAAAAGGCAGAAAATGTATTACACATACCGACCTGCCATCTAATGCCCACTATTGTGCGAAACTCTAACAATGTCCAGCAAAAATAAGCCAAGTTGTGTACAATATCATTCATTTTAGCTATAGCTCAAGTCCTAGACCCGTTCCAAATACATGGAAGATGGA
>MJUU01029371.1:626-13106 GCA_002080025.1 Modiolus philippinarum | reverse complement strand
GAAGTTAATCTTGGTGCCAGTGAAATTCTTATCCTACTTTTCAGGAAAATAAATAGTTTAATTTTGATTGAAGAATAATTTAATGCAAATATAATTTTATGTGACATTTGGTAAAAATAAATAATTTGCTCGAGTTTTTCATGAAAGAAATAAATTTTCCAATCAAAATCGCCCAGCCCCCTAAAAATCAAATGATCATCCCCTTACATTTGTAGCATCATGTATTATACTCTGGTTTTACAGTATCCTTTCATTTTTTGGTACTCGCTTGAGGGACGTTGGGTAAACGCTATTCACACTAAATTGTACATGTCCCATGAAATTGTGTATTCATATAAAACAACTATCCTTATGGAGCTTCATGTAATGAAAAAAATATGTACCCCTTAATGCAAAATAATGTCTAAAACATGACATTCTTCACCTGAACATCTAGTCTCATTTGTCTTATTATATCATAGAACATTTAAAAGACAAAATATCTGTTTATTAAAAATGTTTATTTCAGTGAAATTTTCTATCCTGACATCTTTACCCATTTCACAGTTACAAAGAGTTGCTTATTGACTCATAGCTATATAAATTTCAAGGGGATCCTTTAAGTTTGTCTAGTTCTTGCTTATACTGGTCTCTTTCTTTTTCTGCTTCCTTTCTCTTCTTTCTCTCCTTTTCTATTTCTTCTTTCACGTCTTTCCGCACACAAATGTTAATTGCTGAAATTACGGACAACTCGATAGACATACCATGACATATGCAATAGTTCATTTAGCGTTGCAAATCGTCACAGTAATAGCAAATGTGTAAGAGTCAGTGATGACGTTTTGCTCTGGTTTATCTGGTATTGTGGCCTTTGCTTATGCTGTGTAGTGAAATATAAAAGTGCCAAATCCGAAATATGTCATAATTGCATTTTAAAGGTCATTTACCACTTGCTGATGATTTTTCTGTTGTCTGTCATGAATTTAAAGAAAAATTAACATTTGAATACTAGTATAAGCATGCAAAAGAAGTGTGGTTTATCCAATCTATGCCGGCATACTATCAACAACACAAAAGCAAAAGTCTTTTATTTATTTAATGTAATTTTATTCATGAAATGTGAAATATGGATACATTACCAGTAAAGATCGGCGTTGATAAAAATATATTTACCGATATCGATTTTTGTTTCAAATTCATTGTTAAAAATTTCCTATTTGTCGAAAAAATAGAGATAAGTTGTCCAGATATTTCTTCCTACGTTTTTAGAAAGCAAATATTTTTTTCTTCATGAAGAAGCTATCAAATTGGATTCATGTCCTGGGCTTCAAACAAACAAAGGTTATCAAAGATGTGCATGATATTTTGATTTTGATCTTTTATATGATTTTAGAAAAAATGCACGCCAAATATCGTTTGTCCGGATACCTCCTCTTATAGAAAAATTCTCTTTAAAATAGGTGGGTTAATTGATTGTGCATATATAATAAATGTGCATGCTGATTTTATTTCGAATTTTCATGCATACTTTACACCCTTACTGATTGTACAATATATGTAGGAGCTACAGGACTTAAAATGTTTCCTATTTTCACTTAAATAACCAAAACAGTATATTATAGAAGAGCAACTATGTAAATACAAATTGCTTTCATACGAAACTTTTTCTTTTTTCAATATTTTTTTCTTTTACAATCTAGATTTGCTATTGTGAAACTTTCATTTTATTACATAGTAAAAAAAGCAGTATTATCTGTAAAGGGTGGGTGAGCGTGTTCAATAACCACATTTTATTCTACAGGTTAATGGCTAATGAAGGAAATTTAGTGATTAAGACGAGCACGAACCACTACATGCGAAAACGGCAAAAAATCAGAGGTTAATGGCTGAAAAAGAAGCTCAGGCTGGTCGTGATACATTGGAAGAAACATTTTAAGGATTTCGGCATAAGATCCATTTGAGACATAATCTAAATCCAAAATTTTATATGAATGACGAAATCTGAAACGCCCTACTACCCAAAATATGAAACATTTAAAACATTCTGTCATTGTAATAATGCCCTGATATTAGTACAGCGTCAGTCATTTCTTAGCTGTGAGCCAACTGATGAGTTGATGCAGTTTTTTACATCATTTGCAATATCTAAATTTAAGAAAATTGTGTTTTAAACTAAGGAGTATTTCCCTCTAGCATAGCGCTGTCCTTGGCTGATTTTTTTTCTTTCCTATTTATACTCTATTGATACTTTGTTCTCTATCAGATTACACATAATTGGGTCTATGGATTTCCAAATGTTTTGATTTTATTCATTGAAGAGACATAAGTTGCCGAAATGCGCATATGCAGAAATTAAATTTACAGTCACTTCGGTATTTTGTTATCTAAAGATGTTCAAGAGTAGCTTTTCTTGCGAGCTTCGAAATTCGTATGAAATATATTACCACATATCAGTTTGAAAAACCTCCAAAGCCGGAGAAAAATCATCAAAATGACGCCATCTCTAACAGCATTATTGACTGGAGCATATGTCAAAGCAAGATCCAATATGAAGGATAAAAAAACTATTACTGCATCAAAAACCTATGAATAGAAAATATTGTGTTAAACTTCATGTTTTTGATAGTGCAATTAATAAATTGAGAAATGTTATAAGAATGGCAAAATCTGAAACGTCCCCTCATCCAAGCTGAATCAGAAGTGTGCCTGTGACGAAAATGAACCATGAAAATACTAAAATTGATCACAATGACATGTACTCTGGATTAAAAAACATAGAAAGCAGCCACAGCCTGCTAAACTCACCAGCATTGTCACGCGTTATACAGGTCAGTAAACAGGAATGGACTATAGTCATTCTTTTTAACAGATTCATTCATGCATAAAATTTAGGTCACAGACAGCATCCGAAGCAAGCATTGTTCCAAATTTTGAATTGCTGAGTTTTCTAAAATTAACGACACAATAAGAAATAAATATTTTGTTCATGATCTTGAACAATGAATCGTCTTTCAAATACATATTTTTTCACGATAAAACTTAAATGATCCATTGAAAATATCATCTACAAATTTATCTGACGTGCAGATTTAATACATCAATGTTTCTGCACTAAAAATGGAGAACGCAGATACACCCATTTAGTTATAGGGAAAGACAAGACATATTTTGTTAATAACCACACTGATTCAAACAAGAAGTACACTGAGACTGACGCAATCAAAATGTTTGAATTTTTGATCGACAATATCGTGTTTTCCAACAGACAATAGGGATTCCTATTGGAACTAACTGTGCGCCGCTTTTAGCTGACCTTTTTTCCTTTACTCTACGAGGCCAAGTTTTTGCAAGGGCTTATTCAAAGAAAACAAAAACATTTAGCCCAGTCCTTTAATTTCAGCTTCCGCTACACAGACGATGTACTTTCTCTTAATAATCCTAAATTTAAGGAGTATTTACATCAGATCTATCCCAATGAGCTTGAAATTAAAGAAACAACTAAAACACCTAGTTCAGCTTCGTACCTCGATCTTTTATTGTATATTGACGAAGATGGGCGTTTGAAATCTAAGCTATATGACAAGAGTGATGATTTTAATTTCCCAATTGTGAACTTTCCTTTTCTGAGCAGCTATATACCTACCTCTCAAACCTATGGAGTGTACATTTCACAGTTGAGTCGTTACTGTCGAGCGTGTAGTTTATACAATGATTTTTTTTAACAGACCAAAAACACTGTCCCAAAAGCTGCTTGGTCAGGGATTTGTTCAACCTATGTTAATTTCATCCCCAAGAAATTCTATGGCCGTCACCATAACATCATCGAGGGATATCACGTGTCAGTATCTCATATGAAAGTGGACATTTTCAGCTAGATTCACGTCTTCCCGGATTTGACTACCGACTTTGACATTTTCCTGGATTGACTCACTCACAGTATGACGGGTGCTGTTAACAAAGCAGAACATGCTTACCCTTCTGGACCACTTGATGTCGCTCTCGGTTTTTGTGGGAGTTTACACTGTGAGTGCTTTAGTTTTCTGTGTTGTCTTGTTATATTTTAGTTTTGTCTTCGTTAGTTATGTTTGTGGTACCGATCTGTCCTTGTCTATGTTTGAACACTCGATTAATACAAAAGATTTTCAAAATTTAGCTTGGTACCGTTTGAGGGTTAGAGAAGTAACACGTACCATGATTTTTAATTGGTTTTGTCTAAGGGTTAGCAAATGACATGAACCAATCAGCTACCTATCAGATCTTTCAAAAACATATATGCCTCACTTACCGTGTGACAGGTGCTGTTAATAGAGCAGGACATGCTTACCCTTCCGGAGCACCTGATGTCACTCTCAGTTTCGCTGGAGTTCACACTGTGAGTGACTTTGTTCTGAATGTTGTGATTTCTATTTCTGTGCTTTGTATCTGTCTAACGTCATTGTTTTCCGTGTCTAACGTCATTATTTTCTGTGTTCTCGATTTTTTTTTCATGTCTTTGGACTTCGATTTTTGTAAATTTCACTCCTTTGTTTCGTCGGTATTCTACTGTCGTTGTTTCAGTCATAATTTGGACTCTAATGGACTTTTTAATTTCTGGCCAGTGTATATCTAGCATTTTTGGATAAATTGATATGCATTAATTTTTTCATCTAATGAAATTTATACTCACATACAGCTTTTCTTTGAAGAATTCTTTCCCATCAACAAATATTCTAAGAATGATCTGTAAAAGGCAGAAAAATCAAAGGAAAAGGTTCACGAATGATACAAATTGGTCATGTGTTCATTGTGGATTTTCAAATTTATGTAATTCCTTTAAATTTGAAATGAAAATATACTTTTAACATTGATAATAATCGTAATTAGGCATTCTCATCTAAAAATATTGAAGTGCCGTCAACAACACAAATGTATAAGTTGGGTCGTTTTAGCCTACTCGTATTAATAAAAAAAAGTTGCCAAAACCTTCGATCTGATGTTTCTTGGTATATACACCCATAAAAACTTTTGCATTGGTTTTCAGAGGCCAATATAAATGAAAACGATTTTAAAGTCAAAATGCTAGAAATAAAAAAACGAAAACATTTTAAATAAGTCTTGCTTTTAAGCTTTCCGTTCATCCTTAAAACTGATGTGTTTAAACATTATAATATAACTTAGATGATTCAAGTCTTCCCGGATTTGACATCACGATTCCCACTTTACTTGATGTGTAGGGAGCTGTATACAGAGCAGGACATGGTAACCCTTCCAGAGCACATGATGTCAATCTTTTTTTCACACGTTTTATTGTTGTATTTGTAGTGTTTGTGGTTGTGTAGCGTCTCTGTTTTCCGTCTTCTGGTGTTTTTTATTGCTTTGTCTCTGGACTTAGAATTATGTAATCTTGTTGCTTGTTCTTTATATATTCTACTGTCGTTTTTTGCCATATACAGAAACTAAAGTTACTTAGGTATTTTGTTGTTCAAACTACAAAAAAGTGTACCTATTTCCCAGTGAAAAAAACTCTTTCTGTCGATGCTATATTAAAACAATCAATCAAATCTCTTTGATGTCTCCCTTCTTCAACTTCGACACTAGCGCTTAAGAAAATATGATTAACCAAAATGAAAACATCATTTTTGAATTGGGGAAAAGGGGACTTATGATTTTTTTTTCAGAAAAAGTGTGATTCTGAGTTGTCTCGAAAATTTATAAGAAGATTAATTAGCTTTTAGGATCGACTGTGTAGATTGAATTTTTGCAACATATTTTGGAAGCAGCTTACAAATGCCGACCGCCTTGAGACAATCTGTGTCTTATAAACACTTCGACTATCATGTCAAACGTAGTGTTTATATTCTTTATAAATCAATGCAAGAAATGCAATGAATGCCAATGAATAAAATATCTTCTTTAAAGTTCGATCGATCTTCCGGTTTTCCAAGATTCTAACTGAAAAATATTCAGTCTGGTTCTTGTCCAAAATATTCTAACAAAATATGATTTTTTTTTTCAATTTGCAAATCTTTAGTGTGTGTAACAGGTTTAAAACTACATTGTTATGAAGTTGTGTTTAATTGGTACGGGTAAGTTGCGTCGACAAAAGGTTAAAGTACCATGTTTCAATTCGTTAAAAGACCTTTGAAACCAAAGTAAACCCATCGAATTAAAATTAAAGAAATATTATAACTTCCTCAACTTCTTTGTATGAAAATATCAAAAGACAAGTCTAACGAATGGGCAAGTCAAAATTCTTTAATTCTTTAAATGGAAGCAAGAAGAACAAGACTAAAAAATAAAACCTTACCCTGAAACGTATGTGTTCATGTATATCAAATAGTGATATCTATTTTTTATTTGTTTAAAGTTTTGTTATTAAACTGCATTATAACAATATCTATTGATCTATTTTATCTAACCCTGTTCAAATAAGTACTAATATTACATGGTTCTCTGGTGAAAGCTCTAACCAGAAAAGTTGTTTTTTGTAAATAGTTTTATCACTGTCGCAAATTCTTTATGTAGAAGCTAAGAGTACAAGACTGACGGATGAAATGGTAAATATATAATCATCTCTAACTCTCAATGTAGAAGAAAGAAGTGAAAGACTGGTGGATAGAACGACAAAAAATATTATTACCTCTGCAACTTCCATGCGAGGGAGAGGAGATAAAAGGACGAGACTGGTGGATGAAAAGTCAAAAATATCATTTTCCAGTCAACTTTTGTTTTGAAGATATAAGAGGACAAGACTGGTGGATGGACAGGTCAAAAATATTATTACCTTCGCAATCGCAATTCCGTTGTGTTAAAGAAATGGGACAAGACTGTCAGATGGAGCTGTCAAAATTATTATAACCCCTACAACTCCTCGATGCGCAAGGTGATTGAGTACTTAAATAATGATATGATTTGATTTGGTTTTGTTACCTCGATGATAAAGATGCTTAAAAAAGAAAGACCTAAATAATGAAGTCCATGTTCAACTTTCAGTTTATTGTTATCTCTCTCCTCATCTGTATCTCCAGGCACTGAAACATAAATAAATATTATACTTTGATCTACACTGAAGAGACATAAATATCTATAGAACTAAAATTAATTGCAATTATGGTACTTTTTTCTATACTATTATTTTTTCTATGAATTAGTTGTTTGTCGTTAACCATTTTTAGTATTTATAAATCAAGGATTATATGCATTGAAAAGCACTTGATTAAGCTAAAGCTGTTCAATAAAAATGGTGAATGGTTGATAAAAATGTTTAAAAAATGGCTGAAATTTTCAAACAATTGATGTAACAAAAACAAAGTAGCCATAACACATGGAAGATATAATAAAAAATATACCTTACACTTACCAGGAATAACGTCCAGATCTACAAACAACAACACGAGGACCACTATAACATCGGCTACAATTAAAGCTACTAGGGCGCCATGGAATATTTTGTTGTGAAGGACTGATCCCAGGCTCTCTTTACAGCTATAATAAAACAACCCTCAATGATATAGTAAACTCGGTAAAATCGGATGATGCAATAGTTTGTGTTAATTTGAATTAATTTAATTTTTTTTTTCAATATAATGATTAGTAAACAAATAGTTTGTAGTCAGAGACATAACTGTTAAAGAACAGAATTTTAAGTTAATTTATGAATTACTGACAGAAAATTGACTTACGAGTGTGGTGGCTAATCATCGATTTGCAAGTTCAAGATATAGACTGGTTGAGCTAAAAGGCGAAATTCATTGAGTAAAATAATTATCAAATTTCGAGAAAATGTCAAATTACTTAAAATTCTTTATTTTATATCCATTTGACAACATTTTTATCTAAATATAAATACACAAAATAAAAACAACAGAGCTGTATTTCTGATGCTGATTTTGGTAATGAGTACTTCTTTGTTTGCAATTTTTCTATTATGGCTTTCCATATCATTTGATTTTAATGCTGCTGATGAGAGGTTACTCCTTGAAACACGTGTACAGCATAACTAAATTTACTGTTCGTTTTTGCAACTTTGGTATTTTTGTATTTTAAAGGAAAACAGAAATTACGCTTCAGAGAAAATTTGAATAAAAGAATTTCATACATATATCACTATAGAAATTAACATTTCAAATTATACTTACTACGTCCGAGAGAGAATCCGATTGAGTTGCTCATTACCAAACATTTCCCGAAAAAGATTCACTTTACTTTAAATAATCATAAAATATGTTAAAAAGATCACAGAAAGATGAAAATTCCAAATTAAACATGAACTTATAGCGGTTTTTTAATTGTAATTGAGGTCCAAATTCACATTAAATGCCTTATTGGTAACTTGCTCTTTATATTTTCTCGAAGAATTTTACCTTAGTAGGAAACTGAATGAAGACTTTCAACAGTTATAAGCAATCGATTGACAAATAAAATTGACTTTAACAGCCAGTAACACCTGTCATGGCCATCGTTTGAAATCAAAAGGCTGAGGTCGCTTTCATTTGATGAAATAAAGTTTTTGTGCTAAAAAGGACTGCATTTCATGACAAGAAAAAAAAATAAAAACTCAGGTTGTGTTCAAGAACTTAAAACTTATATACAATGCAAAATGAACTTCAGGGACTTAACTTAGATCAAGCTGTCTAACAGTGCCTGGTAAGAAGGGTTGAATTGCGTTCAAAATTTCTTGCCTTTATTATACGTCCCATACAAAAAGAGTTCCAAAATTTGCAAGAAATTAAAAATATATAAAAAGTATCCAACAAAAGGGGTATCATCCTACAAAGACCCACATATCCATGGATTATATTGCTACGTCTTAACCATCTTCCAAAGTCAAGTGCTTGGGTTCATGTTCTTTCCAACAAACCCTTGACAAATTTGACTTATATTTCCTCGGCTGCTTCTCTACATGAGAAGCAAATTCATGAGCCAATAAAATCATGCAAAATTGGTTGAAATGGATTTTCATTTATTCTTCTGACTGCATTTGATCAAGAGAACCAGATCAGGAAATATATATGATATCCTTCAAAATCTGAATGGGCTGCTTACTTGCTTCTTGAGTAGAAAAGAAGCTCAGAAAATACAATATTTTACGAAACACATGGAGTAAATGAACATGTGACCATAACACATATGTTAACTCCAACTACAATAATTTTAATGAGTTGCATGGCCATTTCGGAAATATATCCTCATCAGCAGCACTAGAACTCAAACATAAGAATGTTTAGAAATACAAAAATACCGAAGTTGCAGAAAAAACAGTCAATTTCGTTATACTGTACACGTGTTTCAAGGAGTAACCTCTCATCAGCAGCATTAAAATCAAATAATATGGGAAGCCATAATCCAAAAGTAGTCAAAAAGAAGTAGAAGTCATAAAACCAAACGAAATCCGAATAATCAGTAATATCAATTTTAGCTAAGGACAAAACTACGATGGAGGGAGTTAAACCTTAGGTTTTAGAATTAACATAAATTAAGATAATAGTAATTGAACAAAGTTTACTCATGAGATATTATCTCATGTACAAGTACACCATATCTAAGAAAAATAAAGAGCATACATCTCTAACACGGGGAATTGTTTTACCAACTCCACACTGCATTAAAAGACGAACTCCTGTATTGAATATTAAACAAGCCCTATTTGTCAAGGTTTTGTGAGGAAAGGCATGGACTTCAAACACTTAACTTGGGAAGATGCATCTGAACTATTACATAGAGTCTTCTTACGTACAGCAAGGACACGTCTCCAGTCTTTTTGAGTCCCACCTCATATGTTAATATTGGAATTAATACAAGACACAAAATATTGCAATAAATTTAACTTGAAATCTAACTCTGAAAATGTCACCAGAACACATTTTTCGAGGTAGCAGGAATAATTCTACTATTATCACTTCAAAGTCGAATTCGACAGTGATTCATATCCAAGTCTCGTGTACATATTTTCCGTGTCCTTTTTTTATTCGACATGGACATCGATAAAACGAAATCAATTGTTGAAATATCCAGGCCATTAACAAAGAACAAAATAAAACCATTACTTTTTTTTTTAAATAAAAATATACTATACCTTTTAGTTTCTTCATTGTCTGTCACTTCTGCTTCCTCCATATTTACAAACAATATTATTTATTGGTACACCTACCCTGTTTTATATTTGTAATAAGATAAGGGTGATTTATTTGTAACCAAATTTAAACATTGCTTCATACTAGAGAAAATCGGACAAGAAACTTATTTTAACACTATACATAACACCCATTTCCTTTGTTATTCTTATGTCAAAAAGTAATCTGTTGAAATTTGATTTATCTTTCTTTTCCTCTATGTAACATAAAGATTTTATTTGAAAATTTTTACCTCCCTTAATAAAATACTTGAAAAACGGAAAAGAATTTTACATTGTAAATAAAAGTGAATTTAACTATTAATGCCATGAGAAACGCACTTAAAAATATTATTGAGCTTGAATCATGTTAATTTTGTATGTTATCAATATTATATTAAATCTATGGTGCAATTAATACGATGCAGTTGGAGTTAACATATGTGTTATGGTCTCATGTTCATTTGCTCCATATCCTTTCGTAAAATATATATTTACAATTTCAATCAATTTTGTTTTTAGCAATAAAATAATCGCCTTTCCAATTTATTGTTTTCGCTACTTGGAATGTCGTCAGTTTAAACATAAAAAAAGTGTCGTCAGTCATAAAATGTAAAGTTTTCTGGTTGACGGCTCGAAGATCACATGGCAACTTTTGCTTATCACTTGACTGCAAACTTTCATCCCCCCGTCGCCCTCAATAGCGTATACTAAAGGGGCGACCATTTGATTTTCAGGGGGTTCCGACATGGATCCAGAAAAAAGTGGGGAGGGTTCAAATCGTTTTTTACCATGTTTGTTCGGGTTATACGGAGTGCAAATCCGGGTTATAATATGGTAAATGTCGGGCGGGCCTCGTCTTGCGTGGACAATGAGGGATGGGTCCTCAGAATATCCCATATCCCAGTAAGTCTGGACTAAAATATCCCTTTCAAAATTTAAGATACACCTGACTTTATAGAATTAATTCTAAGTTTTCCACATTTATCTGGAACTTATTCATTTTTGACAGAATGTTTTATATATATAGAGAGAGAGAAGATGTGCACCTTTCTTTATGGAAGTATTTTGATTTTTTTCCCGGACTTTGGACCCCGGCTTTACTTGACTTCGGAACTCAGTAATCTTAAAGACATATAGTGTACCTATTTGTGAAATTAACTCCTCCAAAATTTCGACCTAAATCTTTGAAACAATGAAGATGTGCACTTGACATTTTTTAATTGTTTGATTTTTTTCCCTACTTTTTCCAGACTTTGGAACTTACTCATTTTTATTGAAATTACCAGAACTGTGGAATTAAGTTCTCATATTCTTTTTATATACCAAGAAAATACATATTCTATGAGGGGATCCTTTTGTAAATATGCTTACATTAATGTCCATTATAATGAACATATAATATCAACACAAAATTACAGCTTGAAGAACCAAAATGAAACCAACACTTTTGGGGCTTTGATCACTTTTTTTTAGTTTTGCCTAGGTGCTACACAAAATGTGAAACATTTTTCTAGAAAAAGGGGGTTCCTATCCGCGAACTCCTCCTCCGCTAGTTCAATTCGAACAAAGAGTTCCGGATGCATTTATACATTCCAGATGCATTTATAAACAAATTGACAAGGGTAATCGATTTTCAGAAATGTACGACAAAAATATTTTACTGACATCTGTTGATCATGTTTACAAATCCGTACATCTTTCAATATTCTCAACCGATTTTCGCTGCTGCAGTTAAGGGATTTCGATTAATGCCATTTTTACTTAAAAGACCTTTATATTGTTTTCTTGCACTAAAAACATTGAATTATCCCCCCCCCCCAAAAAAAAAAAAAAAAATTCATCAAAACGTTGTAAAAGTTTTTATTTTTTTTGTGTAGTAAGGGACCGAACATTTAACCTGAAAGGAGGGGGGGCTAGATAATTGGCCTATGTGTGTAATCATAATATCGAAACACTCGAGCACGCCATTTCTAAATGTGTCACAATGGTACGTCTGCCTGAGATGTAAAATAAGTGTCTGCTATCTAGTTCGCTTCACTTCAAACAAACCTAGTTACACCTGAGAACTGTTCACTGGTGTGACAGTTTACAAAACAATACTGAATTTATTTTGGATAAATTATCTTCTGGGTGTTGCAAGGTTTTCAATATATAAACAAGACAGTTAAAAATACAAGAAAACAGATATTTAGATTCACTTCAAAAGATTTTTATACATTGCGGAAACACACCGATTAACCATTTATTTAGGGACCGACCATTTAACTTGAAAAAGGGGGGGTATGTTTTTTTTCTAGACAGAAAATGTTTTTTAACTAGTATAAACAATTTTTTTGAAAAGTAAGTGAGAACCGAACCGTCAATCCAAAACGAACAATCCAAGGACAATGGCAACATCAAAAACAAAA
>MJUU01029365.1:0-10467 GCA_002080025.1 Modiolus philippinarum | reverse complement strand
TATGAAACATACACTCCTTAACCAGGAGAAACTGGAATATTATTGTCCATGTTAGGGAAACTGATAATTTTAGATTTAAAATCGCCCCTAAATGAAGGGACCAGCAACCTGCATTGTGTCCAATTGGTACCTAATTTACATAAATTTCCTAACAACAGAGATACATTGCTGGGTCTGCCAAAAGCACAACAAAAAAAACCGTTCTTAAAGTATTGACTTCATTACTTCCTGCAGTCAAAGATGGCCTAAAGATACGGTATATATTGATAAAGTATACTCAGTAAGTAGGATTGACTCAGATGTGGATTCCCTAAAAATCTATTTTCCAATTGAACTTAACCATTTTCTACACTCTTTACTACTCTCCCACATGATAAGTTAAAGCCAGTATTCCGGGGTTTAATATATTGATAAGTCTTTCTTTACTAAAAGGGTGAAAAAAGATATTCATATTTGCTGTTAAGTAAAGGTGGGGCCTATTTTGCCAAACATGACAATGATTCACACAAACGGTATTGAGACGATAATGTCATCACGTGGCCAGATTTTTATATTGGATTTTTATATTGATAACATATGTTTCGAATATGGAGGATAAGTTTTCCAGCAGACAGTAGATATACTTAATTGTACTAATTACGCAACACTTTAAGACGATTTCTTTATTTTTTCGTATGAAGCCAATTTTATACAAGGGCTACTTCAGACAATAAGAAAGCCAAGTCCTTCAATTTCAGCTTGTTTTTTTTTTTCCTTAAACAATCCTCAATTTATGGATAACCTTCATCTTATATATCAAAATGAACCATAATTTAAAGAGACCACTGATACACAATCAATCAGCATCATAAGTGAACTTAATCCTCTGTACTAATAACTCTGGATGTCAAAAATTTAAGCTTGCGTGATGATTTCGACTTTCTAATAGTGAACTTCCCGTTTTTGAGCAGTAATATTCCCACGTACCCGTCATATTCAATTTCACAACTCATTCGGTATTGTTGTGTCTGTAGTTTGCACATAGATTTTGTCAACAGAGCGAAATTACTGTCTCAAGAACTTATACATCAACAATGTCCAACCACTGGTGCAATTGTCAGTACAGAAATTTTATGGTCGTCATCATGATTTGACAGACCGTTACAATGTTTCAAGTTAACAAATGAGAATAGATGTCTTTGGGTAGATCCAGAGTTTATTGCTGGACTTACAAACACCAGTTGAGACAAACCCAGACTTTTAATTGGCTGTGTGACGGGTTCCCAGGCGTGGAGCAGATCATGTTACCCTTCCAGAGAACCTGATGAAACCTCGAGTTATTGCATGGGTTCAAGTCTGCTACTGCTTTACTTTTGTGTTTACTAGTATTTATTTTGTCATTGTCATGAGTACTCAAGCCGTGTAGAATATAAATCGCCATGTTTAGAATTTTTAATTTTGGAATTTCTCCCA
Organism: Modiolus philippinarum; assembly: GCA_002080025.1. Classification (NCBI taxonomy): domain Eukaryota; kingdom Metazoa; phylum Mollusca; class Bivalvia; order Mytilida; family Modiolidae; genus Modiolus; species Modiolus philippinarum. The sequence goes on along the minus strand of MJUU01029365.1, from coordinate 9,015 downwards.
TCCTTTCTTTTTGCTTCGGTGATCGTTTGACATGTATCAACACAGAAACATAAAACAGAAGATGATTACTCTACCGGTGTACCTGATATCACCTTAGTTTTCTATTGGTCTGTACGGTGTCATTGGTTCTCCTTTTTTGTGCTTTGCTTATGTGGTGTCTTTTTTTCAATGTTTTCATTGTCTTCGGATTATTCTTTTTGGACAGACGGTCCGCTTCTCACTAATTTTATAATTGCACTTTTCCCGTATTGTCTCAGTATTCAGTTAGTATTAGTTTGCATTTCATGGTGTTCATGTCATTCATCATTCACTGCTGCGTTCTCTTTTCAGTTTTGTGATTTAAGTATTGCGGCTATAAGTGTTATTAACGCTCGTGTAGCTTATTTCCTGTCTTATATTTGACAAAAACATGACATGAGGCAAACTAATAATATAATTTGACACCTATCGCTTTGTCGCTGTATAGTCTTTAATTTCATTAACCTTTTGGCATCAACTAAGGGAGAAAAACTATAACACAGATATTCAAGAATAAGGGAACAATCTTATGTTAAAAAGAGGCTCTCAAGAGCCCGTATCGCTCACCTGGACCATGGCCAATACATAAAGTCAAATAAATTTCTATGTTAAAGGTTCTTTTTCTCAAACTATGTAAATAAACCTTTATGGTATATGATCCACCTTCTCTATTGCCTGCCAACTTGGATAAAGGATGGATTTGCAGGACACAGTTTTTAAGAGAATAAGTCTTGTGCCAAAATTTATTTCCAACTGGATCTTTGTAGGTTCTCCAATATTAAATTATGTTTCCGATAGTTAGCAAATTTCATAAGGTGCAGACTTGAAGAAAATCTATTTTGAAGGGGACCACCTGAGATACACCTCAGGTGGTCCCCTTCAAAATAGATTTAAGATTACTGGTAAACGTTCCAAGGAGCATCAAAAGCGAAATAATGGAAAACGATGGAAAATGTTTTTAAAGGACGTGATTTTCTTTGGTTAACACGTAAAATTTTGTAAAATTGATATCACCCCGTAGGAATGGAGGGAATTGAGGGGAATGAGCTTTTGAACGGAGGGTAGAGAGCTCAGGTAAGACTTTAAGCATGCAGACGAAATGACCTTTTCGCATATAACTTTTTAATTAACAATTTTTGAACAACCTATATTCTATATTTTATATGCCTATAGTTAGAAGAAAGCATTTGCATTACGGGCTTTTCAAAGAGTTCTTTCAAATAAAAAATAATTGCAATTTTCTTTTTTGAACCAAAATTTTGAGGGTAGGGAGCTCCGATCAATTGGTAGTGAGCCAGTATTTCATGTATTGAACGGAGGGTAGTGAATGTATTGAACGGAGGATTGCGAGCACGCAATACTGAATGAAAATCCATGAGCAATATTACTGACGGTACAGTCGTTTAAATACTGAATATTTATGAAGGGGACCCAATAGGGTCGTCCTGTCATGAAATCACGCATCTAAAGTAGTATGGCCATTTAGGCGTAAATTTTGTTCCTACATTAGGCCATTAGAAAACAAAATGCTCAGATTTTGTCGAAAATCTAGAAAGACGGTCTCTTGTATACCAGTCCTGTTCCTCGAGATAGAATTAGTATGTGCCACGCCTGTATGTTTTTTGACATATTAGCAGTCGAACATGGCTGTAAGCAGCCTTTTGTGTCAATTTAACGTCTTCACGGATTTGACATAATCGGATTTGACTCAACCCTGGATTGACTCACTGATAGTGTGACGGGTGCCGCTAGCGGAGCAGGACATGCTTACCCTTCCGGAGCACCTGATGTCACTCCCGGTTTTCATGGGAGTTCACGCTAGGAGTGCCTTAGTTCTTAATGTTATCTTTTTATTTCCGTGAATTGTAGCTGTCTCACGTCCTTGTTTTGTCTTTGTTTTTATCTGTTACCGTTTTTGCCATGTCTTTGGACTTCGATTTTTGTAGTCATCGTTTCCCTTGTTCCTTTGGTATTCTACTGTCGTTGTTTTTAAGCTATTTTACAGTGTACGTTGCGGAAGATGAAACTACTGGAAGGACATCGAGAACCCAAATTAATTTTTTGTTGCGAGTGTATACGCATTTGTCCTTCCGAATGACAGTTAGATTAGTTTGGTTCTTGGGGTTCTATGCAACGAATTTTAACAATAACCAACAAAATTGCGAAAATCTGTCAAAACTGCATTCAAGTGGCAATTTCAGTGACTGAATCTTTTATGTAAGGGTATGAAAATGCAGACAGCAATATAAACCCTAGCCTTGATAAACTGGAGTTTTTTTTATGAATCATGTGCGTTTTTGTCACATGTACACTCACTCCATTCCCTTTCATTTATTTTGTTATAATAGTGTATATAATAGATCACCTGTTAAAAAGTTTTTGAGAAGATTTTTAAATGAATTCGTAAAATCGGTATATCGGTATGCTAATGGAAATAATTTCACGGGAAAGTTGTCATACCTCTTTGTAAATTCACGTATTGCTTGTTGTTTCTGGTTGCTTTTAAATCACGTATTATGACTATTATTAGAGGTACAGTTCGTGAATAAAGCTGACAAAAAAAAACCTGTTCACGGATCATACGCTAACCCTTAAGTGTCACATGAGCAATATCAAAACATTATTAATGGAAAAGATATGCAATTCATTTAGAAATGGATCATTACTATAATTCCTGGCATAAAATACATATCTATTAATACATGGCCTTTTCCATATAAGCACGGTTATCATCCTGAGGCGTCAGCCGAGGGCTGATGTGGGTCGAGGAATGATAGATTTCAAGATTTCAAGATTTTATTTACACTCAGACAGTACATGGACTGCAACAAGAGGCAGTTACAACAATATTCACATTAGATGGCGATCTGAACAAACATATTTACAGTAATATCAAATACATCATGTTAACAACATTATACATTAATTGTAAATATAGATATATCACCACATAACAAATCGAGTCAACCGACATACTCATCAAGCATAACAAAATAAAAAGACAAGAAAAAACAGAATCATGTGCGTGTCAATCTCCCATAAGGTTATATCTACAAGTATTAAAAAATGTAAAGATGGATTTAAACTTTAGATGCCTGTGAGAAAAGTGATAATGATTTGTGATTGGAATTTATACATACATGTTCATATACGTAGGTAAGTATTATTAGAAGAATATCTTTATTTTTTTAAGAAAAATAGCAAGATTGTTAATTACTCTGACATTACAATATCTTAGAAGTCCACTCAATTTGTCTTGTCGTGGGTTTTCAAAATAATAGCCAGGAATATATTTAGATCGGAGCTGTCTAATCTGCTCATGCTGACAGATACAAATATAATGGAATTCATTTCCGAGCTGACTATTGTCGCACAATCTACATAGACGCTCTTCTCGGGGTATGTTATTCCAGTGACCAATTTCGATCGGGAATTTTATATTGCTACATCTTAACTTTGAAATTTCTATTCTCTTGTCAATCTTTAAATTAATTAAATAATTGATAAGTGTATGTATATGGAAAAGGTCATGTTCTAATCTGTTTAATATAAACTTTCAAGTAGGAGTTATCGTCATATCCGTGCTGATATGGCAATTTCAGAACGAAGCAGGCTAATATGGCTATATCAGACTGGGTATGTCGATCGACTTTTAATTCTTGCTATAATTACATATGCAAAACAGAACATATCTGAGCTAATTATGTGACGAATTGATGTAAAAGTCTGATATATAAAATAAACTGGTTTTGAAAGAGTATTGTACCTAAACCTATTGAAAGAAATATATACTACATAAAAACGGACTATTTATGAAATTGAAGTGCGTTTATAAATTTTCCTTTATGACAATTCTTTAACTAAAACAAAAATACTATCAACGATATCTTTGATCATTTAAAAAAAAATCCTAGTAACGAAATATTTTACAAAAAAATAAATAAACAAATAAAAAACTGAAATAAAAAAAAAGCAAAATCAACAAACTGTTAAACATAACCAACTGGTCCACCCATATTTTTGACATATCAGTATCTACATTTGTAGTCATACAGTTATATACCACCCACATTATTATTGTATATCAATATAATATTTCCTTAGGCCTAGAAGCAACCAAACGTTAGCGTTCGATAAATTTTTTCCTCGTTGAATATATATTCACTCGTAAGGTCGTGCAATATTAAATTCTTCTATAGATAATATCCCTCAATATTCATACAATAACCCTGCAATAAAAATGTTTTGTATAAAGTTGTTTTGTATATATTTCTCGCAGTCTTTATTTCTAAAAAATGTTTAGCATATTTAATACATACCGAGAGAAAATGGATTTGATATTTGTATTGGTTTAGCTTTGGATTTGCCTATTGCTGAGATTTGATTTCATACTGGAAGATAAAATTCGTGAGAAATGTAGTTTCCTTTACTACGCTATATGATATCGTTTGGCTCGCTACCCTCAGTTCACATGCCTCACTACCTTTTGAACGGAGCTCGCTACTCTCCAGTTTTCCGTTCAAATCAACTTTCGTAATTTGTGGCGATATTTCAAAATACAATTTTATAAAGAAGAAATATATTATCAGTCCGAAAAGTCATTTTGTGAAATTATCTTTCTTCTAAACATGCTAATGAGGTAGGCGTCTACTTTATCAGCCATATTTTAGAAACACGCCGTCTGTTGATGGTGCATAAGTAACGGCTGGATATTAAGCTTGTTCGGGTATATAAATCACAAAGGAACGATGCATTTAGTGAAAAAAAAACATTTACAAAATAAAAGATATCAGTTGGTCTGCTATTGCACGTTCAATTGTTTATAGTTGATGTCAAATGTCTTCACTGCGACCACACTAAAATTAACCTGGCGACAATAAAATATTATAAAAAGGCAAAAAATTACCGGGGCGGACACAATATCTGTATTAAAAGATAGCCAAAGGATTAATCTTGAAAGGGAAATATGAAATAATTGATTTCAAAGATGTATATTTCAAAGATCCAAAATGATATCCCGTAACTAAGGTGAAATTGAGGGTGGTATCTTCCATTGTGTTCATTATTTGGCGGTAAATGTTATTTATAAACACTGCCGAGGTACTCACAGGGATCAATGTACCCTATTATAATAAAATTATACGAAATTAATGGGAAGGTTTCGAGATTTCTGTATCTTAATATTTATTTGGAACGATAGTCGAATGTTTACTGTTCCATTTAAAAACTATAGACAAAAAATCAAATTACGATTACCTGAATGGGCCTCTGACTCTAAGTTGTAATCATGACGTATATAGGTAAATTCGATTTCATTTCTAAAAATAGAGCCAGTAGAACTTTGGGGTTTTATTCTGGGAATTTGCGTGGAAGGGCGGAAATGAAATTTTGCACACGTATTGATCAATTCTTTATGAATCAGTATGCCAATTTTGGAGAAAATCTGGAGATGTATATTTGTGTCATCCAGAATGATAGACACCAACTTCAGTCCACTTAAACCGCAATTTACGCACTAATTACAAACTTTACAACTAAACAGCAAACATTTACATTATTTCTGTACCTTAATGAAATACACGATTTAAAAAATCATTAAATTTTCTAAGTAGAAACAACTTTTTGGAATCTGTAACTACGGAAAACAAATCTAAGTAGACCTTTTTTGTTTCGTTCCATTTCTTTTGTTTAAAACTAATCACTTATCGGCCTGTTATTATTTATGCACTTTTAAATCAGATATTCCCTTAACATAGCCTTTTAACAAATGTAAACTATATTTCCGTTACATATTCCATCTTCGGCTGCAATGTTTTGATTTACATGAGCTCTCTATCCTCCGTTGAAAAGCTCATCCCCTCATCTTCCATTGTACAGCTTCCTGCGGGGTGTGATATGATGTGTATTTTATTATACACTAGTGAGTGAATTGTGCAAATCGAAGGTGATACGTAAGGAATACATGTTCTGTGAAACGCAAGGAATACACGTCCTGTGATAAGTAAGGAATACACGTTCTGTGATACGTAAGGAATATACGTTCTGATTATAACTGTAAAACTAGTCTTATTTGCAATATTGCCTACGGGGATGTTACGGTAATACACACACAGTCAATGGCCTAATTAAGGCAAATCTTTTTTATACGCATTTAAAACTGTGGTATATGAAAATAATTAAACACTACGAGACAAAGAAAGTATGGGCTAATGCTGGACTACAAACACAGATTGGAAAAAGTTTTTGTTGGGTTGCTTTTGTTAACTAATCAACACAATCAGGATCCTTTTGAATTGTCCAACAATACTATTGTATATCAATCTGTTATGGCCTGGGGAGGTTTTACCTTGATTTGTTGATGAAAATAGGGACTATATAAATAGTTTACAATTAATAAAAAATATTGTACTTTATTAAAATTCTTAAAATTACATAATTCAAAAATAAGAATGCAGTATAAATAAAGGGAATTTGAATTAATTGTCATTTTTTCTTTCATTAATGAAATAGATTTATCTTTCTATAAGGTAATACTTTATCAAGGTTAAACCTCCCCAGGTCATATCAGATTGATATACAATAGTATTGTTGGACAATTCAAAAGGATCCTGACTGTGTTTATTGGTTAATAAAGCAGTCGTGATTTCAGGCTAAGTATAACAAGGCTAGGGTTCTAATGACATCACTTTAATACTGCTTCAGAATATAGAAATATGATGAAAAACCCTACAAAATATAACAAAATATATTAAGTAAAAATAAAGTATCACAGTTAGAATTAAACAATTACAATGACATGAATACTGGTATATAGCTGTTACAAATAAATGTCCGTATCGTTATAAATATCACCAAGAGAATGCAATAACATTCTACACATGCAATAATATTGCATAACAATCATTACATTATGTAAATGGATAAATTCAGTAAATAATACCAAAACACTTCAAATAATAAAATAAAAATTATGAATGTATAGCACTCATATCCCTTTTACAAAATAAGGGAGATAACTCTCACATCGTGTTTCTCTGTACATGTAAACCATATCTAATGTATTCAATTATATAAATATTAATATAAAATACATGACCCTTACCAATCTATGGGATCGGGTTTACAACAGACATCTATAACCACCAGTTACATCATGACAGTACAATACATCATAAGCACTAATACAACAGGATCATCACAGTATGCGTATCCTGAAAATAATGAACAATAATAAATACTAGGATCCAGTAAAAATATGAATCCATTTTATAAATGACAAAACTGTACTTCAAATATAGAATACATTCTATTTTCAATACTTTTCATAAAATTTTCAATCAAAATATACTTTAATACTTTCATATCAATTATTCAGCATTCAAGCTGACCATACGATAAAAATAGTATGACAATAATGTGACGTCATAGATAGGGAAAATAAAAGGTCAAGGTCACTTCCAAAATCATTCGTAAATCTCTCGTCTTACATACAAAATACAGATTCATATCATTTATTCGCGGATTCATTCATAAACTATCTCACACCTAACATATCAACGGGACTAAGGGCATACTTACCATCATTCGGGCTGAATTACTCTACATGCACTGCATACGCCTTTCATACACCACAAGGACGATAAAACTTCACTTACCAGATATAAGAAATGTAAATATCCAAATAATACAGAAATCCAAAGGATCAAAACGTGGTATAAGTATCAGATGCACATAGTGCAAAGTCTATATAAACTAATCAGTACAATAAGTTTCAGCATACTTGTAGAGTAACCAAATTTTCACAATCTGACCACCATAGCTATAATTTCAAATTCTGGGGTGCGTCAATGCTGACCAATGAGATTTGACCAGAGAAAGTTAAACCAGGTGTGACAATTAATTAAGAGATAGGTTGGACAGGTGGATACAATTACAACAGCGATCCATGGAGCGCGACCGACTAGACCTTATACATTAAAGTCGTAATAAAGTAACTAACTGTAATTTCTAAACTTAAGACAAGTGAATTAAATAATTTAATATAATAAAGTATTAATATCTGGTAAGATATAAAATGAAATATAAAGTATTTTAATACACGTAAAATATACACTGTCACATTAACAAAAGCAATCCACTAAAAACTTTTTCCAATATATGTTGTAGTCCAGCAATACCATTTACTCAAAAAAAAAATAATAGGTACAACTTACTCAAATTGTTAAATTGGTTACACAATAGGACTAAGTAGACCGGTAAGGTCTTACACAACGGACTATAAAAGAGAAAAATTTGAAAACAGAATTCAAAGGGAGATAACCCATAAACATATGGTATTGGGGAAAAAATTGTGAAAAACATGCAATAACTCCTACATAGGCCTTTGGATTTTCTTCAAAATCTCAGAGATATGGAGGGGGATTTCCGCCACCAGAGAAATTCTATGCTGTAAATTTCTATCTTCTCTTTTTATTGTTTTCACTTTCTTTATCCATAATTCTGCATTTTCTATATTTTATATTACAGATTCTAGGATATTAATTTATCATATTTTATATTCTTTCTTTAAATGTTCCTATTTCATCCCGACTTCTGCAGTTTTTATATTTTATATTATTGTTTCTAAAACTCAATTTGTTATATTTTATGTTCTTTCTTTAAATGTTCCCATTTCTATGCTTTGTTCGTTTAGTTCTAAATTCTTCTTTCACGACATTATATCTACCGTGTTAATTTCATGTTTTATAATTTGAAAGAGAAAAGTTCAAAGTAAGTATTCATTGTGCATCATTCTTTAATTTTTATATTTTATCTTTTAACTTTTGTCTTTGTATTTTTGTTTTTATGTGCTTAAAATAAACGTGGCGGAAAAAACGCGTATGATTGAATTATGACAACAGATGGCGCTAGTGTTTCTGTGACAGCTTTTCATCCACCAGCAGATTCGTCGACGAACGGGACGTTTTAGGGACATCATATACTAGTATATTATTATGT
>MJUU01029359.1:55475-69259 GCA_002080025.1 Modiolus philippinarum | reverse complement strand
TTCTTCCAAGGGAGGTAATTTATAGCACAGATTCAGCAATTTTATGGAATTTTATACACTTTATTCTAAATTAAGAAAAAATGGGACGGTAGAATTTTCTGAAATTTTAATATATCTTACATGTACTAGTTTTCTTTCTATTCTCAGTTTTTGGTGAAAATTAAACGACAGAATTTTTTACAAGAAGTGTTTAACAGTGATCAAAACAGAGTAAACATTACAGCCTATATTATTCAGAACACCCATGCGTTTCAGTTCATACTAGTTAAATTTACTATCGTTATTCATGCTTACTTTCACACATGTCTAAACTACAGAATTATGCATTTGAAATAATTTTAAATCAAATAACAATTTAATTAGAGCCAATTTTATACACCACAATCAAGTCCTGAACGGACCAAATAATATAAGGAAACAGGGTATCTTTGATGACCACTAGACATAAAACGGGACAGTAAAAATTGTTGAAAATTGCTGAAAGTCGACATGAACATGTGTAGTTTTAATACAGAAAATATTAGGAAAATTAAACGAGTGGAAAATTTTAGGCTTCCCCAGGTCTACCCCCTTAAGCTTACATGAAATATTCATTCTTTGAGTTGAATACTTCGGAGGTGAAAATTCTTGGTATTTTTCAAATTTAGCTTTATATAGATTAGAAAATAAATTCACGTTGTTCTGGTGTAATACTACTTAGGTATTGGCATTATTAAATGGCTAGAAACACACAGCCCCTGATAAACAACTGTTTAAACATATTTAGTATAACAAAAACAAATATTAAACCGTAATAAATATCTTATGAAATATTTTTTGGAAAAATAGTTCGAATTCCAAGTAAATGTCAAGAAACATGGAATTTATTTTTAGATCATGGTATAAATGAAGACAAATGACAGGAGGTGTACTCCGCTGCTGTTAATGTAACAACCGACAGTCAGCTTCAAACATTTCAGTTCAATTTTTTTATCATAGAATTATTGTTACAAACTATTTTTTATTGAAATGTAAACTTTTAGAAGCGGTGCTATGTTCCTTTTGCAATGAAGCTATTGAGAAAATTGAACTTCTTTTCTGGGAATGTCATCATAATAGATTAAAATACAGATCGTAAATCCTAACGTTTTATTTTTTTAGTTCATTTCATTTTCTTTACCTTTTCTCTTAAACGAATTTCAAGAATCTAACAGGGGGGGTTGGTACGAGACAGTCACCATAGAGTAAAATTTCCAGTCTCGGATGAAGCTTGCTGAGTCCGAGATTATTGAAATCTTATCCGAAGGTGTCTGAGATTCTCTTGTCTCGCATTTTCACTGGTGTTTGATTTTCTTTTTTACTGCATTCACCCTAAAATATACTGAAATCCTCTAAAAATATCGTCCCCTTTCTACCTTATGTCCCTTTTTGTAACGTCATAAAATCAGGAATGTATACTCGAGCGTACCATATTTGAAAAGACGATTTTTAGTTTTTTTCAAGCGCAATTTTACTTCAAATGATGTAACGATTTATAATACGTACATTAAAGCCACATATGATCACAAATGAGGACAGATGCAGACTAAAGACCCTAATGTGCAAAACACCATATCTGCCGGTAAACTACACATGATTTTTTGTCGTACAGTAGTGAAAGACAAGGAAGTCTCACATCGCCAAAAATAGGAACTGCTGTGTCTCAAAAGTGAGAAAAGTTATTGCCGGTTCTCGTGGGTACAAGACTTTCTTGTCCTATGCGTCCTGGTACAAGACGGAAAATTACAAAGCAACTTACTCCGACTTCATCAACTTCGCCTTGGAACATCGAATGTCAAAGACTAGTGCAACAAAATTTCACACTCTATGTGTATCCAATGCACTTAAAGACTAGTGTAACAAAATAGAAAATACAAATTTGTAAAAAAAAAATTGATAACGAACGATATCTAATTTAGTGAACTAGTATAATCAAGCGTATTAAGAGCTATTATCAAAAATTATTAGATTGATCAACTTCTGAATGTCGGTAACTACTTCTTTTCTGACTACTTTTGGATTATGGCTTTCCATATTATTTGATTTTAATGCTGCTGATGAGAGGTCATGGCCAGAAATTCCAGCCAATCACTATGCGCATGCGTCAAATTGTCGGTTGTCACTTGTGTCTAATTTACTATAGAAAGTAATGGCCCAAGGAAATTGAGTTTGACCTAAAATTACTATTTTCAGATGTGGTATTTGTAATGGACGTTCATAGATTTGGATTTTACATTAATATATCTTTCTGATGATATAAGTTTCAATACTCTTGGATAATTTTTAGATATTTCCTTTTAAGTTTAAAGTTTGGTTCCCTCATCTCTTTACATGTACATTTCTTTATGTTAAATGCACAAATGGGCGTTTAGTCCGTTTTTAATGCATTGCTATATTTTTCCGAATTTTTTTAAAATACAAACGTTCATAGCTGCATATAGTTTGTCCTTTTTTCTTTCCAATGATATGTTTTGCGATTTTTTAGAAAAATGTTTACATATTTCCATTTAAAAGTTGTTGAAGTTTTTCATTTATCGTATTTCTAAATCATTTTTTTCTAAGTCCGCACAGGTAAATTTAGGTAGTAAGGCCGGGCTGTATTGTCTTGACAATTAACAGGATAATTATGTACTATAATGACTTATTGAATTTGTATGATCTCTTAAATTCTGATAATATTAATCCATTGATTTTTCAGTGAATGTCATGCAATGGTAAGGGTAAATACACATTTGCAGTTTAGTTTAGTTTAAACTTATTTATTTTGCTCACAAAATGCAAAAGGGATCAGACACAAGTTTTTCCAACTTATAAAAGTCTTCTCCCATATACAATATACAATAATTACAATAATAGAGCATGTTAATATAATATTCAGTTCGTCTATGTATAGGCTGAAATGAAACAGAAAGACAAATTAAAGACAAAGAGATTAAAAGATCAATGAATTAACGGAATGGATTGGTTGATGATGTGTATGTACTGTCCTGGGGAGTTACACTAATAAAAATCTTTCAGTTTTTTTAATATATTCGTAGACGTGCTTGAAAATTTGTTCATTTTGGACATCATTTAGAGTTGGACTACCACAGGTCAAAAGTTTAAGATTTACGAAACAATCATTAGGTAGCCATCTGAGATTTTGCAAGAGATTATGTCTAGTACGAGTGTAGTTTGGACATTCAAAAAAGAAGTGGTAAGAATCTTCGCGAATAGCACCACATTGACATGCAGGATTACATATAATATTGACTCTGTATAAGTCATAATTTAGGAAAGAAGCTTGGCATCGAAGTTGGGTCAGTATGATATTAAGTTTTCGGGGACCGTAACCATAATAAATGGGTACTGTGGAAGTATTATTTTTCTTCCTCAACTCAATTTTAAATTTCGAAATAGAGTCTACATTTCTTGTTGATAAATCCAAGTTATTCCATTTACGTATGGTTGATGGAATAAATGACTCATAAGTTACAGACAATCTACAAAATGGTAAAATAATGTCCTCTCCATTTCTTAAAGGATAAACGGTGGTACTTTGTATTTTCGGTGGAATAAGATCGCAAAGTTTTTTGTAGAAAGTAGTAAGTGTCTCTGGTACTATCAAAGAGAACAAGGAACAAATGATAACAATTGTTTTAATATCAGTAAATAAGAGACATATAATACAATATTGCATACGTTTAATCAGAGACATTAATTTACATAAATTACTGTTTAAATGTTTCTAGTTTAATCTGAATCTTAATCTTGATATTTTTATAGACAAATTTATAATATGTAAATTAAAGATAGTATAGAAATACGATCATAAAAAGCTTTGATTGGCATAATAAGACATCTTTTTAGCTTTATTTTTGTGTGTCAACATTTTGAAGGTATCTTTGTTGAGAAAACGTATACACACTTGTTTTTCGTCGTCAATATTTAAAATATTTAAAGTCTAAATGTTCGATGTCGACAATTTTCTCATTATCTTACAAAAAAAAATGTTCGCTGTTTTACTTGTCTTCATCTATATATAACCAATGATTTGTGTACTGAACTATACAAATCCAGAATTAGAATCCGCAAATTATACCATAAAATAATGTACTTTTGTACATTTGCCCCCAAGCAGTATTAAATGAAACGCCGTGTCAACTAATTATTTTGCTATAAAAACAAAAATTTTAATTGATATGAAGCCATAAAAATAGTACATTGTTATGTATATTCCCTGTATTGTCAGATTTTTGTATAATAGTCGATCTAAAACTTTAATACTGACACAGGGCTTAAAATTAGGACTATGTTTATATAAATGCTAAAATATTTACAAAAAGGGACTCAGTAAAAAAATATCCAAAATCTAAAATTCAAACTACTATTGTAGTATAATCATAAAATTTGTGTTAAAATCTAGTATTCTGGTATTGCAACCACCAAGATCAATTTAACTCTCATATATATTTTTTTCAAATAAAAAATAAGCTGTCAAACTATGATCTCGTCGTTTAAGACGGGTTTGTTAATATTTATACTACAAGAAAACAAGAAATGCTCCTCGTCTTCTATGGTATACGTTTCACATGGGGTACATATGGCTATCTCAAGGACGTAAACGTCCCTGGTTTTCTTAAAATTACTGACTTAAAATAACGATCCGTTATTTTATGTTTTGTTACAGCTCACCGTTTTTTTTTTTTTCTTCTTTTTTTTTTTATCTGATGATCTATTTCGGTAGATTTTGTACGAAAGAAGTAAAACGCCAAATCGATAGCAACATATTTATTTCGATATTTTATATTATTTCTGTTGTCTTCTGATATGAAAATTGTATTTATGGATTCTCACTTGATTTATATAGATATTTTGTCTAGTAATATTTTAACACCAAGGGCGTCAGTTGTAACAAGTTTTTTCCTTGATTATTGGTCTCGGTAAAAAGTTTACCTGTCAGTTAATTGATCAAGTTCAGGAAAGACAACTCGTACTGGAAAAAAGTCCGTAATTTCTGGGGATGTAACTCCTTGAAACACGTGTACTTCATAACGAAATTTACTGCTTTTTATGCAACTTCTATATTTTTTGTATTTTGAACCATTGGGCCGATGCCAGTGCTGGTGGACCAGAGGTCCCCGAGGGTATTACAAGCCCAATAGTCAGATTTGTCTGACATGAGAATTTTACCTTGCGTGTAAAAGAAATTTTCTGGTTTTATCAAAATTCTAACCACTTAAAAATACTGAGGCTTCAATCCGTGTATGGCACTCGGTAGATGTCCTTGGTACTGGATTTGGCTTCCTATTTCGATATTTTTGGAAATGAGTACTTCTTTTCTGACTGCTTTTGGATTGTGGCTTTCCATATTATTTGATTTTAATGCTGCTGATGAGAGGTAACTGTTTGAAACACGTGTACAGCATAACGAAATTTACTGCTTTTTATCCAATTTCGGTATTTTTCGTATCAAGTAATACATGTTTATGATTATTTTCAAATATTAATCCGTGTTTCAGATAAGACCGAGATTTTCTAATATTGAAAGAAATATTCTAACTTAAGATTTATCCTTGTGTTGAAAGTGTCAAAATACAGCATTTGCCTCCACACAATGACAAATATGTGGGAAGTGATTAGTTTTGAATTACACTTTTTTCAAAAACATCGTTGTTTATGTATTCATGATGCTCCTCACTAAGACACAAATCAGTATAGATTATATTTTGATCACAACTTCGCCTACGAACACTGTATTGAGATATATATAAAAGGGAAAATTTTGTTAAACATAATTCAAATACTTATTATTAACCATAATGTCAGGAAATGTGGAAAGAAATAATCAAGAAATTTCAGATAGACTGTTTATGGCAATATTGTCGCAAAAATTCAAGCTTGCAAAAATTTTAATCGAAGGCGGATCCGACGTAAACAACAGGATGTGTAATGGTGTGACATCCTTAATGGCAGCTTGTGATATGACTGTTGAGGAGAAACATCAAGATGACAAATATAAACTTGTGGTATTACTGATTGACTATGGAGCTGATATTCATTCCGTAGATAATTTTGGACGTTCTGCGCTTCATTACGCATGCATTAGTGAATGCAGTAGTGTGATTCAGCTACTTGAAAATAAAGGAAGTAATCAGGCGATTGCTGACAATAACGGACATATTCCAAAATTCTACCTTAAACATGTTCAATGTGACACTTTTGACACATGTTCAAATAACTCCATTATCAAAAACAGTGTAGCAGATATGTTACGATTGTCATCGTCATACTGGATTTCGGATTCTACAGATTTCTTGGATTTCAAACTATAAATCTTTATCTTGCAAGAGTTTGTATAATTGTATTTTTCTTTGTTTTCATATTTTTGTAGATTAAAATTTTGTCTTTTTTCAAATTTAAAGTCATACAAGTTCTTATTTTCTCATGTTTTTTAGTGGATTTCCATTTGTTTTTTTTTATTTACACATGTACACATTTTTGTAGTTTTATTACTTGTATATGATGAATATTTATGAAAACAAAGATTATTTAAACGTGTTAAGGATGTACTCTTGTGAGGGGCCAAAATTTTAAAGTATTTAACTTTTTTTCAAACCTTTTTTTTGCAATGTTCTCACCCTATAAATTTAATATATAAAGAAAAATTCATAGGTTGCTGTGCAAATTATTTTGCTGCAGATGTTTAAAAGTGACCAATTTTAGCTCTTTTTCTCATTTTTTGGCATTTTTGCCCATTTTTGGACTATTTTCATTAAAAAAAATCTAGCTTAGAGTATTTAACTTTTTCTCACACTTTCTGAAAAGCTGTAAAAAGAAGGAATGAACAAATTCAGCTCCAAAAAATCATATGTTGGTGTTGATATAAGAAAGTTTTGTTCCATTTTCATGCTTTTTAGGGGGAATTTTTAGCATTTTCATTTTTCCCTAAAAATGTAGATTTTCTAAATTTTTTAAACAGCTAATGGTTTAAACTTCATTTGTTTTGTGATTTTTTATTGCACAAATATATAACACTATCTTTTAAAAAGAAAAAATAAATCCCAAGTGCATATTTTTTCTACAAAATGGCTTTTTCTAACCCAACTCCCATTTTGTAAAAATTTGACATAATTCCAGTAGCCAATTAGGGCATTTATCTTCATTTTGAGATTACTCTGAAACTACATGACAGAAATGAATAATTTTTTGACACAATTTAGAGATTAACATCAATTTTGTTAATTCATTGCTATTGTATATGAAATATAAATAATTTTAAAATTATTTCCAAACGAGATTTCAACGAGACTGAAACATCAGCAGAATGCATCCTTAAACAAAATAAACGGATTTATTGCTACTATACATATTTGTTCAAGTTAACAACCTATTTAAAAATAAATCGAACCTGAATTTATGTACGGCATTTTGTCTGAGTAGCAGCTATCATCGTAAGTTATTATACAGTTTTTCACTTATATCTTTGATTTTGTTTTTTATTTCTACATATTTTTTTTCATTGTTACCTGTAGTTATATTATTTGATCTCCATTTTTTAAATTTTGTTTCTGGTTTTGAATTCTGGTGGATTGTGGCCTGTTTATTAAATTTCAGAAATGGTGTGTGTTTCATGTTTTCTTCTTCTTTTCAATTGCAATAATTGGTGTTATAGCCAGTTTTCACTCTCTGAGATTTTGAACCACTGCACTTTTTATGCAATACCTTTTGTTGTTGTTCTTAATCTTAATCATCTGTACTCCCAGTATTTATAATGCCTTGATCAGAGTACTTAGTATTTTGGGCGTGGGCGATTTTTTCCAAGACTTATTCGTATGTCCATTTTAATATGTTGATTTTCACTGAATAGAAAAAAGAAGGGAAACGGGGAATGTGTCAAAGAGACAACGACCCAAAGGGGAGTAATAACAACTCAAAGCTACCATAAGATCTTCAATGAAAATCTGTTTCACTTCCTTTAAATAATGGAAATTTTACAATTTCTGCTTTATTTGAAAATTAATTTCTCTAAAGTTTTTCTTGTAGATCAAGAATGACCATACATAACTGAAAAATGACACTGTTACGATTACAGACTTGTAAATAGCGCTGCGTACATGTGAATTTTCCTTGTTTTTACAAGACAGGTTAAAACTGCCAAGTGTTGGATTTTTCTATTTTGGGGGCGAACAGGCAAGTAAATTTAATCGATAGGCAATATACATTTGGTTAATACTGGATCACCTGCCGACAGGTAAAAGGTGACACTACCCATGTCAGAATAGTCCATTCTCGATGACATTCGCGCGCGGTAAATATTTACTATTTAAACATAATAGAGATTTTTTTTAAAGTTGTTTTTCCTAAAAATTATGTCTTGTTAATAAGCAATTACCAATTAAGAGGTGTACGGTATTTTTACATAGTCATGCAAAATTTTGAGCCGAAATAAACAGCAATGCAGTCAGGAGAATGCAAAATCCATTATCTAAGGGAAGTGAGACATAGTTTAAATGTCACATAAAATTATTTATTTTCACGACAAGTAGGAATAGAATATGTATTTTCACTATAACGAAAATTAAATTAATATTTGTTTATAAAAATCGCATGNCCCCCCCCCCCCCCCCACTTTAGATTCAAAACTTATACTTAAAAACTTTTCCCGACTGTTGCAGCCCACGACACGCATTTGTGTTAATGATAACACTGCTCTAGTTTACGCATGCATTACCTGATTACTGGATATGCAAAATTGCTTTTTTGCTCACCTGACCCGAAGAGCCACGTGAGCTATTGTCATCACTATGCGTCCGTCGTCCGTCGTCTGTCGTCCGTCCGTCAACAATTTCAAAAATCTTCTGCTCTGAAACCGCTGAGCCAAATGTAACCAAACTTGGCCTGAATCATCACAAGGGTATGGCTTCTCAAAATTATGTTCGATTAGTTGGCCGGTCAAAAAAACATGGCCGCCATTGCAAAAAATAGAACATGGGGGTAAATTGCAGTTTTTGGCTAATAACTCGAAAACCTTTACAGTTATCAAAAATCTGACACCGAGTAAAAATGAGTAGCATGATGAGATCTACCCACTGTGCAATTTTGACGAAAATCTGAAAACCTATCTGGGAGTTATAGCCCTTTTTCAGTTAAATTTTCAAAATTTTTGCATTTTTTATTTTTTATTTCAAAAAGTCTAACAGATAGAGGTCAAGTGTAAATTGTAAAAATGTTCAGCATATCAAGATCTACCCACCCAGAAATTTTGAAGAAAAATCCATAAACCCTTGTAGGAGTTATTGCCCTTTTTCATCGAATTTTTCAAATTTTCGTATTTTTCATCTATTATTTCCAAAACTATAGAAGATGAAGGTTAAGTGTAAATTGATGAAATGTTTGCCATGCTGTGGCGACTTCAAAACTGATGTTGAAAATTGTTCCTTGACCGCCATTTTCAAAATGGCTGCCAAAAAGGCGGGAAAATTCAACATTGTCCGATTTCAATGAAATTTGGTTTCCGAATAGATCTTGATGTTGCGAGCTCAAATCCGGTGTTGAAAATTGTTTCTTGACCGCCATTTTCAAAATGGCCGCCAAAAAAGGTGGGAAAATTCAACATTGTCCGATTTCAGTGAAATTTGGTTTCCAAGGAGATATTGGTGTTGCGACTTCAAAACCAATGTTGAAAATTGTTCGTTGACCACCATTTTCAAAATGGCCGCCAAAAAAGGCGGGAAAATTCAACATTTTCCGATTTCAATGAAATTGGTTTCCAAGTAGATATTGATGTTGCGACTTCAAAACCGATGTTGAAAATTGTTCCTTGACCGCCATTTTCAAAATGGTCGACAAAAAGGCTGGAAAATTCAACATTGTCCGATTTCAATGAAATTTGGTTTCCAAATAGGTCTTGATGTCGCAGCTTCAAAATTGATGTTAAAATTGTTCGTTGACCGCCATATTTAAAATGGCTGCCAAAAAGGCGGGAACATTCAACATTGTCCGATTTCAAAGAAATTTGATTTCCAAATTATAGATATTGATGTTGCGACTTCAAAACCGATGTTAAAAATTGTTTGTTTACTGCCATTTACAAAATGACGTCTCGACTTTAAAACTAGTGTCGAAAGTGGTCCTTAGCAAGAACGTTATTTATAAAAAAAAACCAACAAAGAAATACAATAAAACATGATCAGACTTTAAAAACAGTTCAAAATATTTGAGGTGTTCGACCTACGAAAGTTTGAGAAACTGAAGATCAACTGTATAACTTACATTGTTACCTTGATTGTGGCAACTGAAAGCCAGGTGAGCGATACAGGCTCCTAGGAGCCTCTGGTTTTAAATAGCAAATTTAAAAACGCTAGCTTTATTGGAAATATTTCACGAATTCAATAGCTCAAACAATAAAGCTTGTTTCCTCTTTGTGTTTCTTCATATAAACGTCTACATATCTTCATGTCCAGCACTTTAAAATACTTGTCCTCTAACGGGTCCAAGATCTTGTCGATATGAGGACGTACATACGAGTCTTTGATGGTTCTTTGGTTAAACTGACGATAAATTTTGTAGTCCAGGCAAATATGGAGACTGCAATCATTCTTTCTAACTATCTCCACATGAGATAACCACGGTAAATGAGATCGTCATAAGATAACTGCCGACAAAAACTAATGCAGGTTTTTCCTGATTTTCTCATTCATCGAAGGCGGATTTGGCGGTGTTGTTGTTTAAATGGACGATCATCCTATGTTTCATTTCATCGTATGTCACTTTATGACAGACACCTTAATTATACCTTATCAAGTGTTAAGCAGTGTAGTTACAACTATTCTTTAGGAGATTAATGCACTCAACACACATAACTGTTTTGTACTCTTGTGGTTACGAAAAACATCTTCAAACTAGATTTCAAAAGATTTCAGTGGCATTGCTTTGAGTTACTTGAGCACTACTATACACTTAATAAATGATAGTAGTATATACATGTATGCGCTTCTAAATTAGCATTTTAGGCGGAGCTTTGCCATATGAACACTAAGTGTAACGGTAGAATACCAAGTGTTGCCGATCTCTCCATAATACCCCGAGCCCCAGTCTATGCCGATGGAGCGTTGCCATGGGAACACGAGGTGTTGCCGATAATCCTCGATTTACACTATTGATCGAGTGTCTTCTATCAGGTCCGCGTTCTTATATTATAGGGGAGATAACTATTGTATTGAAAAAACCCACTCTGAATTTATATGGGCTTGTGACCCTTAATGTGAAACATTTGTTTGGGTTCTAGTGCTGCTGATGAGGAATAGGATTCCGAAATGGCCATACAGCTCATGGAGTTAACATATATGTGTTATGGTCTCATGTTCATTTACTCATATCCTTTCGTAAAATATATATACATATTTTTTGGGGGGGAGGCAAATTCCGATTTATGACGTCATCAAAACATTGCAATCTTTGAAAAGTTGTCTAAGCCTTTTTTGAAGCCCTTAACAACCCTATTAACCTAAAATGATGTGATGAATCAATACAAGACTGAACAGGGATGTTGTGAAGGTTAATGGGAGCGGTCGTTTATTTCCTTTTACCGCCATATTGATCAAAAATTGGGTGATAAATTGCCGTAGCATCATGTCACTATATTGCTGCTGCTGCGCCAGATATAAGGTATAGTTGCTGCTGCTGCCGTTGATGATGACATCATATCACTATATTGCTGCTGCTGCTGTTGATGTTGATGATGACGTCCTATCAATTTATTGCTTCTGCTGATCTTGATGATGACGTCATGTTCATGATGATGGAAACAGTGTAAGTCTGCTGCTGCTCGCAACGGTGGTGGTGTCTTCTTTAATTCTTAAAGTGTCTTGTTATGGAAATCAGGCAATCAGAAACCTTCTTACAAAATGAACTAACCAATCACTGCCATCTATACAAGAACCCGTGCCATATTCTTACCCTAACCCCAACCTTAACCTGACCATATTCAAACCCTAACCCTCACTAATTTCTTACCCTAACCATGCTTATACTAATCGGTGTTCTGTCTTTAAGCAGTTCCATGCATTTCTCTTATGTTACAGACAGAACACTGATTAGTATAAGAACTCCAATAATATGTTAGGGATAGTGTTAAGGTTAGCATTAGGACCAGAGTTAGGGTTAATGAATTAGGGTTAGGGTTAGGGCTTGGTTAGGTGATTTGTCTCTCTTTATGAACACAGATTTCAAAGAAGACACTCTAGAATTAAAATTAATCAAAATATATTAACTTTCAACTTCCAGTGGCATGTGCGTAATGTTATACGGTTATACAGCATCCTTACGGGATGCTACGGCGATTTATCACCCAATATCCGACCAATATGGCGGTAAAAGGAAATAAACGACCACTTTCGGTTGCACATGCGCACTCTAATAAACCTCCACAACATCCATGTTCAGTCTTCTATTGATTCATCACATCATTTCAGGTAAATATGGTTGTTAAGGGCTTCAAAAAAGGCTTAGACAACTTTTCAAAGATTGCAATGTTTTTGGAAATCGCATCCGGCGCCTAAAAACAGCTATGAAATCCAGAAATTCCAGTATATTTGAAGATCCCCTTGTAGAAAGAACTCTGTCCAACCTCCATGAACATTACGTCATTGTCCCTGCAGACAAAGCTTCTAACAACATACTGTTTGTGTGTAAGAAACACTATCTCGACTGTCTTGTGAAGGAGATGGGCATCGACAGTTCATCTGGAAACCCTACTTATACCCCTAGTACAATATCGAGGGATGAGATTGTAAAAAATCACACTTCAGTGTTATCATCATTTGGCATAAAAGCTAATGATGAAAACAATCAACTCCCTTACATCTACTGGGTATCTAAACTTCATAAGAATCCATACAAACAGAGATTCATTGCCGGGTCTTCCAGATGCACCACTAAACCTCTTTCACAGCTACTCACTACTTTGTTGACCGCAGTCAGAGACGGCCTGAAAAATTACTGTATTAAAGCTTACTCCACAAGCGGTGTGAATCAAATGTGGATTCTTAAAAATTCAAAAGATCTTCTTGAACAGCTTTCCTCAACCAGTCTTACCCATTGCCATAGCATTCAAACTTTTGACTTTTCTACACTTTATACAACCCTGCCACACAATAAACTGAAAACAGTAATTGCAGATTTAATACATCAATGTTTCTGCACAAAAAATGGAGAACGCAGATACACCTATTTAGTTGTAGGGAAAGACAAGACATATTTTGTTAAGAACCACACCGATTCAAATAAGAAGTACACCGAGACTGACGTAATCAAAATGTTAGAATTTTTGATCGACAATATTTTTGTCGAATTTGGAGGTCGTGTTTTCCAACAGACAATAGGGATTCCTATGGGAACAAACTGTGCGCCGCTTTTAGCTGACCTTTTCCTCTACTCGTACGAGGCCAAGTTTTTACAAGGGCTTATTCAAAGAAAACAAAAACATTTAGCCCAGTCCTTTAATTTCAGCTTCCGCTACATAGACGATGTGCTTTCTCTTAATAATCCTAAATTTAAGGATTATTTACATCAGATCTATCCAAATGAGCTTGAAATTAAAGAAACAACTGAAACACCTACTTCAGCTTCGTACTTAGATCTTTTATTGTATATTGACGAAGATGGACGTTTGAAATCTAAGCTATATGACAAGCGTGATGATTTTAATTTCCCCATTGTGAACTTTCCCTTTCTTAGCAGCAATATACCTACCTCTCCAGCCTATGGAGTGTACATTTCACAGT
>MJUU01029359.1:0-51460 GCA_002080025.1 Modiolus philippinarum | reverse complement strand
GCCCAGTAGTCAGTACTTCGGTGCTGACCCGAAAGCCGATTTTATTTCGAACCTTGCAATATCTAAATTTTTGTAAATTTTGTTGAAAACTAAGGAGTATCTCCCTCATGCAAAGCTCTGTCCTTAGCTGATTTTGGTTTTACATTTAGATCATATTGGGTATTTGTTCTCTATCAGTTTTTAAATATTTGGTTTTATTGTCTTCCAAAAGCTTAGATTTTATCTGCACTGAAGAGACATAAGTTGTCGAAATGCGCATATGCAGAAAATAAAATCACAGTCACTTCGGTTTTTAGTTATTTGTAACCACTTGGTCGATGCCTCTGCTTATGGACTGTTAGTCCCCGAAGGTATTCACCACCCCAGTAGTCAGTACTTCGGTGCTGACCCGAAAGCCGATTTTATTTCGAACCTTGCCATATCTAAATTTTGTTGAAAACTAAGGAGTATCTCCCTCATGCAAAGCTCTGTCCTTAGCTGATTTTGGTTTTACATTTAGATCATATTGGGTATTTGTTCTCTATCAGTTTTTAAATATTTGATTTTATGGTCTTCCAAACGCTTAGAATTTTTCTGCACTGAAAAGACATAAGTTGTCAAAATGCGCATACGCAGACAATAAATTCACAGTAACTTCGGTATTTAGTTATTTGTTACCAATGCGTCGATGCCTCTGCTGGTGGACTATTAGTCTCCGAGGGTATTCACCACCCCAGTAGTCAGTACTTCGGTGCTGACCCGAAAGCCGATTTTATTTCGAACCTTGCAATATCTAAATTTTTGGGAATTTTTTGGAAAACTAAGGAGTATCTCCCTCATGCAAAGCTCTGTCGTTAGCTGATTTTGGCTTAACATTTAGATCATATTGGGTATTTGTTCTCTATCAGTTTTTAAATATTTGATTTTATGGTCTTCCAAACGTTTAGATTTTATCTGCACTGAAGAGACACAAGTTGTCAATATGCGCATATGCAGAAAATAAATTCACAGTAACTTCGGTATTTAGTTATTTGTTACCACTGGGTCGATGCCTCTGCTGTTGGACTGTTAGTCCCCGAGGGTATTCACCGGCCCAGTAGTCAGTACTTCGGTGCTGACCCGAAAGCCGATTTTATTTCGAACCTTGCAATATCTAAATTTTTGTAAATTTTGTTGAAAACTAAGGAGTATCTCCCTCATGCAAAGCTGTGTCCTTAGCTGATTTTGGTTTTACATGTAGATCATATTGGGTATTTGTTCTCTATCAGTTTTTAAATATTCCGTTTTATTGTCTTCCAAACGCTTAGATTTTATCTGCACTGAAGAGACATAAGTTGTCGAAATGCGCATATGCAGAAAATAAAATCACAGTAACTTCGGTATTTAGTTATTTGTAACCACTGGGTCGATGCCTCTGCTTATGGACTGTTAGTCCCCGAAGGTATTCACCACCCCAGTAGTCAGTACTTCGGTGCTGACCCGAAAGCCGATTTTATTTCGAACCTTGCAATATCTAAATTTTTGTAAATTTTGTTGAAAACTAAGAAGTATCTCCCTCATGCAAAGCTCTGTCATTAGCTGATTTTGGCTTTACATTTAGATCATATTGGGTATTTGTTCTCTATCAGTTTTTAAATATTTGATTTTATGGTCTTCCAAACGCTTAGATTTTTTCTGCACTGAAAAGACATAAGTTGTCAAAATGCGCATACGCAGACAATAAATTCACAGTGACTTCGGTATTTAGTTATTTGTTACCACTGGGTCGATGCCTCTGCTGTTGGACTGTTAGTTCCCGAGGGTATTCACCGGCCCAGTAGTCAGTACTTCGGTGCTGACCCGAAAGCCGATTTTATTTCGAACCTTGCAATATCTAAATTTTTGTAAATTTTGTTGAAAACTAAGGAGTATCTCCCTCATGCAAAGCTGTGTCCTTAGCTGATTTTGGTTTTACATTTAGATCATATTGGGTATTTGTTCTCTATCAGTTTTTAAATATTCGGTTTTATTGTCTTCCAAACGCTTAGATTTTATCTGCACTGAAGAGACATAAGTTGTCGAAATGGGCATATGCAGAAAATAAAATCACAGTAACTTCGGTATGTAGTTATTTGTAACCACTGGGTCGATGCCTCTGCTTATGGACTGTTAGTCCCCGAAGGTATTCACCACCCCAGTAGTCAGTACTTCGGTGCTGACCCGAAAGCCGATTTTATTTCGAACCTTGCAATATCTAAATTTTTGTAAATTTTGTTGAAAACTAAGAAGTATCTCCCTCATGCAAAGCTCTGTCATTAGCTGATTTTGGCTTTACATTTAGATCATATTGGGTATTTGTTCTCTATCAGTTTTTAAATATTTGATTATATGGTCTTCCAAACGTTTAGATTTTATCTGCACTGAAGAGACATAAGTTGTCGAAATGCGCATATGCAGAAAATAAATTCACAGTAACTTCGGTATTTAGTTATTTGTTTAAAAAATAATAACCATCTGTTTTCTTTATTTTAGTTTTATTGTGATATGAATATCATAAAACAGTCTGTTTGTTCCGCCCAAAATTATAATGAAAATATCATACGTTGCATAATAAACAGGGATATTTGATATGTTGTCGACGTGTTTCAACGAGTTACCTCTCATCAGTAGTATCAAATAAGATAGAAAGCCATTTTCCATAAAATTTAAATTTGACTCAGGAACTGAGCCTGTTATGCTCAAACAAAATTTTGTTTGATGTATGTTATCGAACAAAAATTCTCTAAGCAAAACAAGCGGTTAAATACTCATAACCAAGCCATGGTCGTTGAAAGGTGTTCAACTGCAAATAAGGACACAATGAATACTAGTAGATCATAGTGTCAGAGGTGATTCAAGTTTGAGGCTTTTCAAGGCTTTTTAAGGCTTTTTAAGTATCCCTAGTGTTTGTGGCAACGGTTGTGGTGGGATCATAACGGAACAAACAATGCTTGTACGGCACTTTCTATACGTCGTATCAGTTTACACTATCTCAGTTTACTTTAACAAGAGCAATAAAGAAATAGCAATTTCTTTTATCAGGGCTTACTAACTTTTTTTGCGGAGAATCCTTTGATTTAATTATTATTATGTTCCTCAATCCTCGTATATTCCTACGAGACTGGTAAGCCTTGTAATAAGTTGAACAACTGTCTCTTTCAAGATAGTAATTCTCGATTGCTCTAGGAGAGTATGACTGTTTATAATCCATGAAGGACTCGTGTTACATAAAATGACAAAGATTTTATAGGATACCTCATACAGCTGATTTTGGTTTTACTTTTAGATCATATTAGTTATTTGTTCTCTATCAGTTTTGAACATTTTTGGGTTTATGATCTTCCAAAAGTTTCGAATTTTTCTGAACTGAAGAGACATAAGTTGCCGAAACGCGCATATGCAGAAAATAAATTCACAGTAACTTCGGTATTTAGTTATTTATTAAAACATTTTGTCATGCACCCCTGCTCCAAGTAAGACATTTACTCCATATCTTTTCATTCACCATTTACGACTGGAGTTTGTCTCTCCTGCAGTGTGGAGTCCGTAAAAAGAATCCCCGTGCGAGAGTTGTATGCTCTCTATATATTTATGTTATGGTATACTTGTGCGTGAGAGAATTTCTCATATTGATATTCTATTCATACTTTCAAATTTTGGCATTTATTTTTGTAATTTTGAAATATTATTCTGACCACCTGTTTTAAGTGCCCACATCTCACTATTTTATGACGCTAAGTTTTCTAACATTTGACTTAATGAGTGCCCTATGTTTGTCTATGTTTTAATCGTCAACTAGCTTAAGACACTAGTGCTTTTGTTTTGGCAAAGAATGACAGTGATTGTTAGAGCACTTTAGCAGTTTAATTAATGTTTGTTGACAATCCCGCACACATGACCAATGAAGACATGGATGTAGCGTTGCTCGACAATTAGCAAAGAATTCCACTTAAACTGGTGCTAGGGGCCGTCTTGAACTTACTATGAGGTGTGAGCAAAGCTCATTGTTGAAGGCCTCATGGTGACTTCAAGATGAAGAACAACAATAAAAGCGATGTTCTTGTGCTTGTTTTTACCATGTATTGTAGAGACTTTGTCTCGTGTGCATTTACTCCATATCATTTCATTCACCATACATTCTACATTTTCCTTTCTGAATTCGTGTGGTAATATCGTTCTTCCAATAACTTTGTCTTCCTAGTAAAATATTTTAGGAATATTTAACTTCTTCTATATTCAAGTTTCTAATTGACCATTTTTTATGATTTCCTATTCTTCTTTTGGGTTAACAATGACAAAATCACTTTTGTAGAGTTTCGTGTAATTTTATTCCTTTTGTCTCATCTTTCTAACATGTAGTCTGATGGGTCATGTGAAAGTATGAAAATATCACCTGGTACTGTTCTGTATCATCCTTTACATTTTTGTGTACATAGTACCAATCATAGCCCAATTCGTTTTTCACTTTGTATATTTAAGAGCTGATTGTAATATTCATTGTACAAAAAGGGTGAAACCTAAACCCTTTGAATTATACCTTGATACAATAAACCATATACTGCGTTTCCTTTCCATAAGACTTAAGCAGTTGAATTGGCTTGGGCTGTTTGAACAATGCCTAGTTGTCATAATTTACTTTATAGTTGTATAACTTGCAGAACAGTTTGTTATGAAATGTTAAGGTCATTTTGAGACATTTCAAAAGAGACACTTTTACGGTCAGGTACGTACGGTTTGAAAGAATTTTAAATCATTCAAAGTGATTTTATTTTCTTTCATTTGTGACAAGCAACAAACAGTTTGAAGTCAAATAATATTATTTTGGTCAACGTGGCTTATGTGAGGCTTCCTGCTGAAACTTAAGGAACGCACACGTACAAGTCCCATTTTTACCTTCACATTAAAAACGCAACGAAGTCGAAACTCCAGTATTGAAGAGGATGCTGCCTTTTCTGGAGCTTCTATCCTGGCTAATAATGTCTGTGGATAATTTTATTTCTTGTTCCAATTTCTATTTCCTGTCATTATTTTGACATATTCACTTGCCTGTGACTTTGTCCTATCTTGCAATAATGGAACACAAGTTTAATTCGTTCGATAAAGATTTGTGTTTTCTTATATCTCAAGGACCACGTTAAAATCTTCAAATTGTAAGGACCGTGGCGAAAGAAGGGAAGGTTTTGAGCGCCACAAAACAAGTTTAACCCACCGTTTCTTTTAAAATGCAAGTACTAAGTCAGGACCATTGCTTTCGATACTTTTCCGATGGTTACACCCTGTATTGCCTTTTGTTCTCATGGACTTTGGCCCTTGACAATTCTATCTGGTAATATAGTTATTACCCTCATTTTGTATCAAGAATAAGCATTTCCATCAGCAAAATGAAAGCAGATGGTTGTTAATCCAATTCTGTTTTAATCTCTCGACAAAAATACACATATTTTGAGATACAGATGGGTACAGACATAAGAAAGTTGATAATTAATTAGTCTTATGAACGTACGTTTCAGTGCAAAACTACAGTGGAGTACTGACAGAACCTCTCGTCAAAGTTAACTCGGAGAGCAGTCACGAGAACAGCTCAAAGTTAACTTGAAGTTAACTTGGAGCAGACTTTGATCATTCCTAAAATCCTGTCTGCTCTGGTCCTAAAATCATGTCTGTTCTAAGTCTGCTCTAGCCATAACCGTTCTGCTCAAGTCTGTTCTGGTCATGACCGTTTTTGCAAAGTCTGTATAGGGCACGGCTGTTTCGGTCCTAGAATTTAAACTGGATATGAAATAGGATGTATCAGAATTTTCTTTTTCTGGAGCCCGAAACGTTTAAAATTTTTTTAAAAAACTTAAACAATCTACTTTACTATTTTACGATGTTTTAAATAATTATTTGCTTCAGTAAACGTACTATAATAATGATCAACTGACAAAATGAAATTGACATTTTTTTTTAATTTATAATAATAAATTTGCAGACAACTATTGTAATTCAGCTTCGGGTACTTCTCGAAAGGGAAAAGAACTCTTACTTTGTTTTTTTTTAAATTTATCTGGATAAACACAGGTAAATAATTATCGGCGAATTATAGTACTTACCGGCTAAATGCAATTTCATATCCGAATAATTCATTTCATAATTCTAAATTTTATTCATTTTGTTTTGATAATATAACTCAACTGGAAATATATGAAATTCATGTATTATAGACACGTTATGACTATTTACCAGGGCTTCGACAACAGCTGGTATTAGAGCGGTCATAGCTAGAACAGGTCAGCTGAGAGCAGTCATGGCGAGAACAGACTTACATAGAACGGTCATGACCAGAACAGACTTAGGTAGAACGGTCATGGGAAGAACAGGTCAGAGCAGTCATGGCTCTAGTCAGAACGGCCAGGATTCTAGCTATGACCATGACTGGTAAGAGCGGTCAGGATTACAGAGATGACTTAGAGCAGTTCTAAAGCAGACTTGATACCTGTTCCAAGTTAGCTTACAGGAACTTTTATGACTGCTTCAAGTTAACTTTTTGAAGGTTATGTTAGCACCCGACTGTAGTATTGACGACAGCTGAATATCGTGGCGTTTCAATCGATGTAATTGGAAATAATTTGCTAGTGGTTCTCTGCAACTATTTAGCTAAGAAGTACTGAAAATAAGTTTTATTTAAATTTAAATATATAAAAAAACATGATACAAAACATGTATATTTTCCTCTACATAACCCTGTAATGTATCATTAGTAAAACCATGGTCATTAAATATTGAATTCTATGACACATGTTATGATGCTGAATGATTGCATATGATTATCCTGTAATTAAGTAAAAAAAAACATATAATTTTCATCATTAGAAGCTTTTGACGCTCAGTTCACATACAGAGCAAAGTTGGAAGACATGTGTGCACGTTTGATGAAATTAATGTCGTTTCCAAGTTGTAGGCTTCATGTAAGGAGTAATGTTTCGCATTTTCAGTAATGACATTGATGATTGAAATTGTTTTCGTATGAGACTATTGATAGAAAATGCAACAAATCTGCATTGTACCAACAACAAAATAAAGCTAAGTAGTATCTAAACTTTAACAGCCATTGGTTAATTTCTCAATGATGAACGAATAAGAAACAGTACCTGACATGCTAACCAAAACTTACCACCGTTTTTCCTTTACAATGAATTTTTTTTTTTGCTGTAAATAGTATAGTACAAATGAAACATAAATGCGTAGTTACAGATGATAAAATGGTAAATATCATGAATAAGACAAAGCAGCAGTGTTTAAAAAAGTTTCTTTCAATATTAATATCTACAACAATAAAGCCACGACAAGTTATTTCTATATTTGGCGTCAGCGCGGACATTGAAATGTTTGATTTTTTAAGAAAAAAAAATCGTTTTTTTTAATTAAAATGGTTGTTCAATGATGAAGTAAGGAGATAACAAGTATGTATTCCTAACAGAAAATTGTTGAAAAGACCGAACATAAAGCAAAGTGGGCAATATTGGAAAAATATCACCACTAAAGTCAATTAGATTCTGAAAACTTACTTTAAATGAACATTTTTCACATCAAAGTATGTTATTTTCAACAATTCTTTTCTTGTTTTTCTTGTCTGCCGCATACCCTCCTTCATTTCAAAAATAAAGATGACGCCAAACAGAGATTTAAATTGGTTTGGCCTAATCAAAATATTAGTATCCGATTATAATTTTCTCTCAGATATTTTTCTATTTCCGTATTACTGTGATTTTTTTCTCCATTAGTATTTCTTCATGGCACACTATTCATGGTATCAGTATATTTCTTTCCAAGTACCATTTATCTTTGGTACAAATCCCGAAGTGTTGTGTTTGTTTCTGGATGGATGAAATCTTTTCCAGACAAATCTGTAAAGTTGGTACATTCCTTGATTGCTGAGTTTGACACCTTAAAAGAAATAAGAATTTTCAAATAGATGCAATTTATAGACAAATACGCTTAATTTAATCTAAAAGTTTTTATGAGTCATAATGAAGAAAATGCAGAATTGATTTCTGTGTTTTATTCTCGTACGTACAGCAGGATTTTAATAATAATTAAAAAAAAACAGATCCTTCTCACACGGGCACAACGATTCGCAAAAAAGGATTACATCACTAAAATGATGAATTTTGTTTGTCAAGTTTGGTGAGTTATTATTTTAGCAGTCAAGCGAAAATGGACACTATTTGTGCATCTCTGTTTGCAGGTCCATTTCTATAGTCTAAGCTTAGGAAGCCAACTTTATACAATTGTTTTAGAATATGAACAAAAGGTAATTATTAAGTTCTGTACTTTCATTTATCGATATATTGTTGATGCTGTTTAAGTCAAACCCAATTTTTCATAAAAGAAATTCACGACTTCTTCCTGCATATGCAGAGCTTTAATTCACGGTACCTTCGGTATTTTGTTATTTCTTACATCTAACATATCTTAGTCAACTGGAAATAAGCACACTAAAAAAATAAATAGGCTGGCTTAATATGCACATCCTTTTTTCGAGGCAAATGTGATGCATTTAAGTATCCTATCGTTACTTTCCTTGGTAGGGGCATACATTTGTCCTTGCATACTTAGTATATATATATTTACTGATTTGATATGTTAGGGTATCCTCCAAATATGTAGACTTTAATAACAGACATTAACGGCAAGGGAGTCACCTTGATATAATTTTTGTCAATAATACCGCTTAAGTGCACGCTAGGGTCCTTCTTGAGCTAGCTTGAGGGGATGAATATTGTTCACCTCTAGTTGAAAACCCATCAGGCGACATCAAGAAGTAGACAGGAATAAAAGCCCTGTCCTTGATAAACTGGAGTTTTCTATGTATCGTATGCGTTTTTGTCAGATGTATATTCACACCATATCATTTCATTTTTCCTATTAAGTAATAACTAAAAAACTACTTCTCTAAAAATATGAGAAGGAGCACTTTAAAATTAAACTCAATCAATACTATGGTCGCCAGCACAGTTAGTCGACCAGTATAACGTACAGTGTAGCAATTTCATAACTTGTGACTGACGTGTTATCATCAGACAAATCATTTATCACATGACTAGTAGTGCACGCATAGCTGTAGATTCTTATCTTGTGAAAACACCCGGTTTCATTCCTTGAGAAATTCAAGTGAACATGTAAATGTAATTTCTCATATTATGAAAAAGAAAGGAAATGGGGTAAATGTCAAGGAGACAACATCCCATATCCAGGTTAAAACGACCCAAAAACAAAGCATCTAGGGGTCATCGTACGGTCTTCAACACAGAGAGGAACCTCACACCATATAACAAGCCCTAAATGGCCCTAAAAAGGTAAAAAAATGAATAAATCAATGGAAACAAACCACACCCAATAACCAAATATCAAGAAACTAAAATTTTATAAGAAGACAAGGACAAGCTAATGACCAACATATTCCTGACTTGGGACAGGCGCAAAAATTTCGTTGGGGTTAAACCTGTTTTCTTGGATCCAAAGATGTGCTATTGATTATGATACTAAATATATCGGTATAATGCGCTTCGTTGTACTTCATGTTGGAGTTTAATTTAATGCAATTGAACTTCAATATTATTTTCTTTGTAGTCATCATTGCGGTCGACAATTTTTCCGGTGGTTTCCATCTGATTTGCCTTTTTGTTTCATTGACTTCAGCTCTTGACAACTTAATATGTATGTATATTATTTGTTACCTCATGTCACCATTACCTGCTTCAACCATACCAATAGCATTGTGTTTTGCCCATGCGCAATTTAAAATGTTTTCCTTTACTATCTTTTTATGCAGTTCGGAAACTGCGGGCAACATTTCAAGATGAAAATGGCAATAAAGATGTTTTTCTGCCAATAATTTGCATTACAATGAATTTACAGACGCGTTTTATCATGGTTATTTCTTAAATATTTACCTTTTCCAATGGCGTGTATTGCGGGTGATGATGGACCATTGTTGGGTTGTTTGAAGCTCTGTTATACGTCATAATGAACGCCCATCTTCTCAAGTCACTTCTATTTGCACTACTATGATGTAGTGTGTTACAGTGGAAAAACAAAGCATCTCCTGTTGAAAGCAAAACATTTATGCTCCTTCAACACATGCGCCGATACAAATGTATATCGATAACTTTATGAAAGAACTACTTCTAATTCAATGCTGATACATGTAATAATTTCCATGTTTACTATTACAAGCATATCCCCTCTTCCTTTTAAACTGAATTTCTTTACCTTTTATGTTTTTTTTCTAAATTCCATGCTCATTGTTTCAACTCAAAAGCGTTAATTAACTCAATAAAACAATTTAAAAGACAGCCAGGGATTTACGGAACGCGTAAAACACGCGTCTGGTACGCAAAAATAAATGACAGGACGCACATTTTATCACAATATGCGTCCGACGTGACGCAACATCAGTAATTTGTTAAAATGCTACGTACATGTAGATCTGGCACCAAGTTGTGTAAAATCAAGAATATGCCCAATACCCATGAAAGAATGTTATTTCAAATTAAAGATAAAGGAGAGAAGCTCTTAACAATTTGTTTTCATTCTCAAATTTTTTTTCGGGTAATCCATCGGATGTTACCATTGTTAGTCAAACAAATACATGTGTGAACGCACATGCTTTCAAAATAGAATCGGGAAAACAAACTTAGTTTATGGGTGTCTGGAAAAAGTGAGAACAAATAAGCAGTAAATTCGAATTCGAAAACAATGATAGCTCTAGACTGATCGGATTGATTGACGGCATCATGAATTGTAACATTTGTGTTCGGGCGGGGTCAAATATAGAACTAAAACACACCAGAATCTTGCTTTTTTACACTTGCACATTATCAACATGATGCAAAGTATCTTTTCTATTAAGTGAAATTCACACGGCACCTGAATTGGTTTTCAGCGACTCTAGCTTAAGAGCTGCCGGGCATGTCCCAAGATAGAAGATAGTGAAATGCCAGGTGTCTAAGAGGGTCACGTCATAATACGGAAAGCCTAACTACGAACCATTGTAGCCAAACAGTGTGAAGAAACCCCATTCAGTATCAAGAGCAATTCTCTATTTTTTATATTTTTTCAAGCTAAGACTTGCTGGGAGTCGTATATAGAATGCTTAATTTCCTGCCACTTCCCATTTCTCTTTACATAAATATTGAAGAAATGGGTAGGGGCAGGAAATTTATTTTCTCCTATCAAAACTCATTGCCCCTTTTGTCCTTTCCATCTGAAAAACCTTTTTTAAATGTAATTTTCTTAATTGATTATTTGGCAATAGTCCTCATACAGCATACATATTGCTTACCGGACGTACACTAAAAACTAACTAATTAACCAAGAAAGAAAATATTTGACCTTCTGGGACCTACCTTTTTTCAGAAGGACCAAGGAAAATTAATATGGTGGGTCCCTGGAACCCCACCTGACAGAAGTGGAGGTCAATCCCTGGACAGCTTTGAATTACTACATTGCTCGATATTTTTTAATGTGCCATTGTGGGTCAAAACGAATTAGTACAAACCATAACATTATAACTTTAACAACTACTGATAATACTTCTTGGAGAAAAAAAAATACAATCTTCAGTGATAAATTGCGATTATAAGATTTCACTAAAATTGGTTTCAGATTAATTTCACCTGAATCGCTTAAATGAGTTTTAGCTTTTCAAGCGCAATATACACTTCCTTAAGCTTCAAGTGTCAATTTATTTTTTGTCAGCTATTGGTCACATCTATTGTGAGAATACTTATTCGATATCTCATTTTACTCTTGAATAAGATTATGCATAACTTGATTCATAAGATGAAATTGTTCAGTGGAATATCTGTCCTTAGTTATAACTTCATCAGTGATGCAGCAACTGACTTTATCATTTCTTAAATGCATACCAAGGTTGAGGAATGTCTCAAAATTTACCATATATTTTATTTGGGAAGTCTACAAATATTAATTTGCGTGTTCCAATCTCAAATCTATCTAACCCATACCTGGATTCATTTCCATGTAATGATGAGGGCATACTTGTCGAATTTCATCTACACGAGATTTGAGTCCAACATATTGCCCGTCGTGCGGATGGTGTTCTATTCGACCACATTTATTTGAACCGCTCAAAATCTACAATGCGAATAAATAAAAAGCAGACAATCAGGACTTTAATTTTTCTTTCCTTTACCACTTCCGTTCCCCGATTAATAAATGTTTTAGAAGGTTTGCAAAATATATTTAATGTTGAGGAACCTTTCAAACAAGTGAGCGTGTTTAATATTTATGTAAGACGACTTTTGCATCTCCAGGAGTGTTAGTGGCGAGAGATCTAGCTAGGTCTGTTATGCGCTTTTTTGTAGTGTAGTTCCCTTGTGGGTTGTGGGTTGCGGGTTGTGATTGTAATCGTCAGCCATTGTTGGTGTTTACTGTTATCTTGACTTTATAATTGGAATAAAACAGACCACTGAAAAGGAAAATGTTACACTTTTGAATGAATATAAAAATTTTCAGCTGTGTACATTCCGTTGAATAAAGGGCTACGCCAAGCGCAGCATGATACGACCGCAGCATGTCGACCACTGAAATTTCAACAAAAGTATCTGAATCAGATGAAGTGAGGCCAGTCTGATAAAGTTTTACATTTTTTCATGTAAAAAATTAACAGAAGCTATTAAAATGTACCTGCACATGCACAAGCATTTTCTTTAATACACAGTGGAACTGAAATTTACTTTCATTTCCATGAATGAGATGTGCACAATCCCAGAGTTTACAATGACAAATCCCCTTAGTATAATAGCAATCAACAAATTTTACTATAAAAAGATGTAAGTATTTATTTTTATTTTCAACAAAACAAAACGTATTGTGAAATATCCCAGCATATTGTTAAAAACAGTAACATACAAAATTTTCAAAATATTACAACAATTTTGGGGGGATTTCAGTGGCAGCAGAAAAGTTTTTGGGCCACAATTTATAAAATGAAAAATTATACAAGGGAGGTAATTAGTGACATTAATAAATACGGTCCTATTAAAACATAAATGTGTTGATATCATTGCTGACTAATTGCTATGTAAACAACACATGTCCTAATGACTGCCTCAATCAACACTCCGGATCAACACTAATCAATCAGTGTTATTTTCATGTTATCCTTTCACGGTGCTACTGAAGCTTTTATTTTTAACACAACCATACGCATGTGCAGACATTTGTAAACAAATTGCAAAGACATCGTTTATCGTATTCCTGCCATAACGAGATATTTACAACACTTGAATATTGAAGTTCAAATTTTCCCGCCTAATGATTGAAGTATCTTTTGTTTAATTACATAACCATGAGCATGCGCTGATTTTGTAAACAAACAAAACCATCGTGTGCACTGCAAACTTGATATACGGCCTAGATAATTTTAATTGGCAAACTTGGGAATGTATAAAAAAAAGTAACATCACTAGCATCCGATAGTTTGGAGGATTTTGATAAGGAATTCTGATTCCGAGACCTGACACTACGTTTTTAGAAAAGGGGGAGATATATTACCTTCGCACATGTAGCAAAATATTAATCATCGTAAAATTTTCATACCAATGTTATTTCTTCCAACTTGTTGATTTATTTTTCTGCACTACTGTTGCTTTCTTTGAAATCACGTTTACTTTATGCTTTGAAAATGGGACTTTTTTTTCTTGTGTTGGAATATGAAAAAGGGTAGTGAGATTTCTGGGGAATTGAGATGAGCTTTCGGCAACAATAGATATCTTTGCGCGCAAAGATACCAAAAATTGCATTTTTGGCCCCTTTGACCCCTTGTAGCTCGGAAACGGTAAGACCTACACAAAATCCGTTGACATACTACTGAAAGCTCAGATTAAGAGGATTCCAAAGAAAAAAATCCAATCGAAATCTGTGCCTGTGGCTGTACACAGACTGCACATTAAATTATCTGGCAGTATAAAATAAAACATGACCATAAATTACAATCAACATTGGATAAAATATCAAATTCTTTCTTAAGATACATTTGCATCATACAAGAAAACTCTTAAATTTCAAATTTCAACAGTGATCATTATTAATTTGGTCTGAAGGAAGGCATGAGAAATTTAATTGTTTTTAAACACTTTCACTTCTTGTTAGACGATCATTTATCACCAACTATAAAAAAAGTTGTCTTTTTTTTAATAATGTTATTATTTCACTATTTTTCAATAATGCTGTTTAAATTTTTGAAAGGACTACAACCAATGCCCTCAGTCTAACATCTCTAAATCTAGTCACAAGGAAATTTTAAAATACTTAAAATTTGTTCAGTATCTGAATCAGATGAAGTGAGGCCAGTCTGATAAAGTTTTACATTTTTTCATGTGAAAAATTAACAGAAGCTATTAAAATGTACCTGCACATGCACAAGCATTTTCTTTAATACACAGTGGAACTGAAATTTACTTTCATTTCCATGAATGAGATGTGCACAATCCCAGAGTTTACAATGACAAATCTCCTTAGTATAATAGCAATCCACAAATTTTACTATAAAAAGATGTAAGTATTTATTTTTATTTTCAACAAAACAAAACGTATTGTGAAATATCCCAGCATATTGTTAAAAACAGTAACATACAAAATGGGGATTTCAGTGGCAGCAGAAAAGTTTTTGGGCCACAATTTATAAAATGAAAAATTATACAAGGGAGGTAATTAGTGACATTAATAAATACGGTCCTATTAAAACATAAATGTGTTGATATCATTGCTGACTAATTGCTATGTAAACAACACATGTCCTAATGACTGCCTCAATCAACACTCCAGATCAACACTAATCAATCAGTGTTATTTTCATGTTATCCTTTCACGGTGCTACTGAAGCTTTTATTTTTAACACAACCATACGCATGTGCAGACATTGCTTTTATTTTTAACACAACCATACGCATGTGCAGACATTTGTAAACAAATTGCAAAGACATCGTTTATCGTATTCCTGCCATAACGAGATATTTACAACACTTGAATATTGAAGTTCAAATTTTCCCGCCAAATGATTGAAGTATCTTTTTTTTAATTACATAACCATGAGCATGCACCGATTTTGTAAACAAACAAAAACATCGTGTGTACTGCAAGCTTGATATACGGCCTAGATAATTTTAATTGGCAAACTTGGGAATGTATAAAAAAAAGTAACATCACTAGCATCCGATAGTTTGGAGGATTTTGATAAGGAATTCTGATTCCGAGACCTGACTCTACGTTTTTAGAAAAGGGGGAGATATATTACCTTCGCACATGCAGCAAAATATTAATCATCGTAAAATTTTCATACCAATGTTATTTCTTCCAACTTGTTGATTTATTTTTCTGCACTACTGTTGCTTTCTTTGAAAGCACGTTTACTTTATGCTTTGAAAATGGGACTTTTTTTTCTTGTGTTGGAATATGAAAAAGGGTAGTGAGATTTCTGGGGAATTGAGTTGAGCTTTCGGCAACAATAGATATCTTTGCGCGCAAAGATACCAAAAAATTGCATTTTTGGCCCCTTTGACCCCTTGTAGCTCGGAAACGGTAAGACCTACACAAAATCCGTTGACATACTACTGAAAGCTCAGATTAAGAGGATTCCAAAGAAAAAAATCCAATCGAAATCTGATGAAACATAAAGATTTGAAATATTAAGAAAAATTGCAATTTTGGCCTCTTTGACCCCTTGTAGCTCGGAAACAGTAAGAGCTACGCCATATCCGTTGGCATACTTCTTCGAGCTTAGATCAAGAGTAATCCAAAGGAAAAATCCAATCGAAATCCGATGAAAAATTCGTATTTTTGGCCCCGTTCGGTCCCTCATAGCTGGGAAAGGAAACAAGTTATCAAAAATCTAATAGCCGAGTGCCATATTAATTTTTCACAAGGAATCCATTATAAAAA
The DNA here is from genome assembly GCA_002080025.1 of Modiolus philippinarum. Taxonomy (NCBI): domain Eukaryota; kingdom Metazoa; phylum Mollusca; class Bivalvia; order Mytilida; family Modiolidae; genus Modiolus; species Modiolus philippinarum. Next base: position 35,515 of record MJUU01029359.1, on the reverse strand, counting down.
ACTGCATCAAAATCGGACTTCAAATTAAAAAAAAAATATTTGGGGATTTGCCCCTGTTGGGCCCATTTATCTCGTGACGGTACATGCTACATGAAAACCGTTGGCATACTCCAGATTGGAAATTTCCTCAGGAGCACACTGAAAAAAAAACAATAAATAATAAAGATTCTACAGTCAAAAATGTGAAAACACCCAATTTCACCCCATTTTGGCCCCTTTTTCTAAAACGGGCGGGGACACCAATTCAAAATTAAAACTCTGTTTACGCGTGTGCCAAGATACATCATACTAAAATTTCATAATGATCCGTCCACTAGAAGCAAAGTTATGCTGTCCACAGACGCCGACGACGCGGACGACGCCGACGCCGACGACGCCAACACCATACCAATATACGACCGCAAAATTTTTCGATCGTATAAAAATACTGAGCCCGACAACCTGTAAATTTGTTTAGAATATAAATTTTATTTTTGAACGACTTATTCAGATTCACAAACTGAATTTACAAATGAGCTATGTTGGCTTGGCAAACCTCTAAAATCTGTAAAAACAAACTTTTAGGTATGATAGGCAAATCAGATCTGATGAAAAACATTTACTGAAAGTTTGGTTGGAATCTGACAGAGAGATTTGAAGGAGTCACAGATTAACAAACTGAATAAACATACGAGCTATTTTGGCTCCATGAACCTCTAAAAATCTGTAAAACCAAAATTCTAAGCATCAGGAGCATAACTACACCAGGTGAACAACATATGATGCAAGTTTGGCTGGAATCTGACTTACAGTCATGATGGAGAAGTGGATTAACAGAAGAGATTAACAAATGAGTTATGTTGGCTCCCTGAACCTCTTAAATCTATATCACTAAAATTCTAAGCATAAGGTGCACAACTACACTAAGTGAACAACATATCCTGAAAGTTTGGTTGGAATTGGACGAGCATTTTTGGAGGAGTTTTCGATACAAAAACCGATAGCCGACGCAGGAGGACGAAGTACGACGACGAAAGACGACGGATAGTAATCCCTATGTGTCGACTCTGCTTACAGCAGACGACATAAAAACACAACATTCAGAATCAAGCCACTCACAGCGTGAACTCCCATGACATTGAGAGTGACATCAGGTGCTCCGGAAGAGTAAGCATGTCCTGCTATGTTAACAGCACCCGTCACACAGCAAGTGAGGAATGAAGAAAATACAACGGGTGGCCTGTTCGAAAATATAAGAATACAATTTACAATGGAATGATACGGAGTAAATGTACATGAGATAAAGTCCCTACAAGAATACAATTAACAATGGAATGATACGGAGTATATGTATATGAGATAAAGTCTCTACAAGAATACAATTAACAATGGAATGATACAGAATAAATGTACATGAGATAAAGTCTCTACAAGAATACAATTAACAATGGAATGATATGGAGTAAATGTACATGAGATAAAGTCTCTACAAGAATACAATTAATAATGGAATGATATGGAGTAAATGTACATGAGATAAAGTCTCTACAAGAATTCAATTAACAATGGAATGATATGGAGTAAATGTACATGAGATAAAGTCTCTACAAGTTCATAATTTAAGCAACGCATAGAACAAGTTTTTTTTTGTTTTCTTTAGCTAGAAGTAGCTATGAGGCCTTCAACAATGAGCTATGCTCATACCACACAGTGAGTTGAACACGGCGCCTAAATGCTCTTACAACTGCTGCCATCTGTTGCGCAACAAATAGACTCCAAAAGACAATCACAACATTTAGACAACTAAAGAGGCTATTTTGGTAATGGAAAAGAAACTTTATATAAAGTTTCGAAAAAATTCTGATCACGTAAAATTCTCCTGCCTTTTCTTGCTTCCATGATGAAGACATGATACACTTCTGGATTATAGATCTGAAGATTGGTAAAGATCCGAAAAGCTTACGAAAATTCGATCACATGTTTTTCATGGCAACAGACGCCATTTAAAAAATGGGACTTCAAAAAAAAATCCACGTCCTTGAAGTCATGAAACTGAATAAAATCCATAAATCTCCCCAAAATTCTTTTGTGGAACTATGCAATTTCAGGCTGAAATAAATTTCTCCCAAACGAACTCCAACAAAATAATTGAAGAGTAGAAAAACTTGTGTACATGCTGGGCAACCTTCCTGTCAAGTCTAATTTCTAGTTTCATTGTGAGCCATGTTGAAAACTTTTAAACGAGAAAACGAGTCTCCTTTATGCTATACAGCCATTCCCTTACATCTCATACAAAACCAACAATTTTCCAGTCTTTTTTTTTTAATTCTGAGGAGCACAATTTTGAAAATTCCGATACCTAATTGCTCTACCTGACATAGATCCATTTTGCTATGAAATTTGTTCAACATTGGACCATAAGTTTTAGAAACAAAGTCACCTCAAGTTTTATTTAAGTGAGGCCAGAAGTATCTGAGAAAACTTCCGACAATCTAAACAAGGGAATACTTATAGTTTAAAGTACTTATTCAAAGCAATTAGTCAACAAAAACATTTTTGTGGGGTTTTAACTAACTTGAAGCTTTATTAGGCCAGAACTGCAAGCTTCAATGCATTCAATCAATCAGGATTTAATGATGCCATGTCATTTAAAAAATAACAATAATGCATTGGCTGCCCATAAGTTAGTTATCAATCCGAATTTTAGTACCAAAAATCTACAAAATCTTAATTCTAAAATCCCTTAGCGTTGACACATATCATCTGTATATAAATTTAAATATGAATACTCATCGGCCAAGTGCAAATCGTTGAGATCATCATCATGGTCATAACAAAGTATGCAACTGTTGAAATAACAAAATACCGAGGTTACTGTGAATTTATGTTCTGCATATGCGCATTTAGACAACTTCTATCTCATCAGTGCAGATCAAATCAAAATATTTGGAAATCCATGAACCGAAATATGTGTAAAAGCTGATAGAGCACAAATTACCAATAGGATCTATAAAATAGGAAAGCCAAAATCAGCTTAGGACAGAGCTATGCAAGAAGGAAATACTTGCATATTGCAGTACTTTAATTTCAGCTTCCGCTACATAGACGATGTACTTTCTCTTAATAATCCAAAATTCAAGGAATATTTACACCAGATCTATCCCAAATGAGCTTGAAATCCTTGAAATTAAAGAGACTACCGATACACCTTCTTTCAGCTTCGTATTTAAATTTTTTAATTAACATTGACGAAAATGGACGTTTGAAATCTAAGCTGTATGACAAACGTGATGATTTTAACTTCCCAATTGTGAACTTTCCCTTTCTGAGCAGTAATATACCTACCTCTCCAGCCTATGGAGTGTACAATTCAAAGGTGATTCGTTACTGTCGGGCATGCAGTTTATACAGTGACTTTTTAGTTAGAGCAAAAACACTGTCCCAAAAGCTGCTTAGTCAGGGATTTGTTCAGCCTTTGTTACTTTCATCCCTTCAGAAATTCTATGGCCGTCACCATGACATCATTGACAGATATGACGTGTCTGTGTCCCAAATGAAAACGGACATTTTCAGCTAGATTTCACGTCTTCACGGATTTGACATAATCGGATTTGACTCAACCCTGGATTGACTCACTGATATTGTGACGGGTGCCGCTAGCGGAGCAGGACATGCTTACCCATCCGGAGCACCTGATGTCACTCCCGGTTTTTATGGGAGTTCACACTGTCAGTACTTTAGTTTTTCGTGTTGTCTTGTATATCATACTGTAAAATTTTAGTTTTGTCTCCGTCAGTGATGTTTGTGCTACCGATTTGTCCTTGTGATTGTTTCAATACTATAGAGATTTACAAAAAGCTTTTTCAAAATTTCATCATGATACTGTTTGAGGGTTAGAGAAGTAACATGTACCATGGATTTCATTAGTTTTTGTCTAAGGGTTAGGAAATGACAACAACCAATCCGCTACAATGTACTAAACAGATCTTTCAAAACACTATATGTCTCACTGATATTGTGACGGGTGTCGCTAGCGGAGCAAGACATGCTTACCCTTCCGGAGCACCTGATGTCACTCCCGGTTTTCATGGGAGTTCACACTATGAGTGCCTTAGTTCTTGATGTTATCTTTTTATTTCCGTGCATTGTAGCTGTCTCACGTCCTTGTTTTGTCTTTGTTTTTATCTGTTACCGTTTTTGCCATGTCTTTGGACTTCGATTTCTGTAGTCATCGCTTCCCTTGTTCCTTCGGTATTCTACTGCCGTTGTTCCTTAGGCTTGAACATAATTTTCTTAAATTTAGATATTGCAATTTTTCAAATAGAATCGGTTTTCGGGCCAGCACCGAAGTACTGACTACTGGGTTGGTGAATACTCTCGGGGACTAACAGTCCACCAGCAGTGGAATCTGCCAAGTTGCATGAAAAAGTTGATTTTTATAACAGTAATAATTACTTTATCCGGTTTGCATATAATGCATCGATTTTGATAATGTTCTTATGGGCACTTGGCTAATAGTGATACTTACTTCCATGCATCCATTTTCTTTAACACATTTATCCAGCGCAACCCAAACTGTCATCATATCCGGAAATAAGTTACCACATTTATACCAGTATCTGAAAAGTCAAATCAGGCTGTCATCATATTCGGAAATAAATTACTGCATTTATACCAGTAACTGATATGTCAAAACATGACTGTCATCATATCCGGTTATAGATACTAATTGATACCAGTCTGAAAAGTCAAAACCAGACTGTCATCATATCCGGAAATAAGTTATCACATTTATACCAGTATCTGAAATGCAAAAATCAGACTGATATATCCAGAAATAAGTTATCACATTTATACATGTACCAGTATCTGAAATGTCAAAATCAGACTGTAATCATATCCGAAAATAAGTTACCACATTTATACCAGTATCTGAAATGTCAAAATCAGAGTGGCATCATATCCGAAAATTAGTTACCACATTTTTACCAGTATCTGAAATGCAAAAATCAGACTGTCATCATATCCGGAAATAAGTTATCACATGTATACCAGTATCTGAAATGTCAAATTCAGACGGTCATTATATCCGGAAATAAGTTGTCACATTTGTACAAGTATCTGAAATGTCAAAATGTAGAAAACTTTGTATTTACAAGTAAAATTTATTTCTTTTTATTTTTCGTCTGAAGATTACAGAAATACACCAAAGCTATTATGGTTTAAAATATTTATTTATTTATATTTTATTTTTGTCATTTTAGCTCTTTTACCTAAATGCAAACCCTAAGGTAGATACCTGGTATCCACTACTCCTCCTTGACCACTAATTAGAATTTGATGAAACTTTATTACATATTATAGATGTGCACTCTGTATTTTGTTTTGTAAGTGATGTAATTTGATAGATAGGAGATCATGTAATAAATCGAATAAATCGCCAATGGTTTTGATTATGTAAATTTTGAAAGAAATGTTTATCAGCCACTTGTTATTGCCATTACGAAAACTCACGTCTGCAATGTGCTAATAAAAAAAGTTTGCACTTCCGACCAAACGTTTCATGTTTGTATGATGCGCATTTTCAATTTTTAATATTACTTGTAGATTTTAAAGGTTAAATGCGATAGATTGTCGTGTCAAATGTGGTTTAGAAAATGATATTCAATGACACATGCGGACCTCTGACTTGTGCAAGTGTTCATATCTGATATGTACTTTATTCTGCAATACTAAAGAATAGGGTCTTTTTCTATTAAGCACAACTCCTTAAAAACCGTACTAGGTCGGAGAGATTTGTGATATATATTTGCACTGTTTCCGTTAAAGTAATTGCAAAACATTAAGCCAAGAGATAGGACAAAAGTTGTACCAACATGATAAGCCTTGGCGCATATTCATGGAGTGAACCTACAACCAGTGTGTCATTTTATAAAATTACACATCAGTCCCTTCATGATACTCGTGCCTTCACGTTTTCACTTTGTCTGTACTTAGACTTATATTTCATGGCAAGATTTAATGACACTCGTAAAAGGATGAAAATCTTGTGGTAATGCTTTACCGAATACATGCAGAATGTGAATAACTGTTGTTCTGTGAAACCCCCTTTTTTTAGAAAATTCTTAAAATTTCGTGCAGAAATTGGCCGAAATTTGAATATAATGGAAAAAATAGACATGAACCGCCCTTTTTTCGGAGGCTGAATCTGCGGGTGAATAGATGTTTTAGGTTGCCTGTCTACTACGTAATCGCAAGCATCCTTATCATGCTTTATAAGTAAAGGAGGTATGGAATCATTAAATTGATGCACCATTAAACCTTGTTTTTTTTAACGCCAGTTCATATTCAAACTTGTATATCAGAATAAAATAACTTTATGATATGTATGGTATGATAAACACGCAAGACATATTTTTACCCATAATCCTGGTGCCAATAGTGAGGCGCTGGCATTTGTGGATCTTTCAACATGTACTTTGAATGATAGTGGTAAACTTCGCCTCCGAGTAACTGAAAACAAAACAAGGCCATCTATAAAATGGGTTGCCATTATTAACATTTTAACATTACTAAACAGATATTTTTCAGATATAACCTTTCTGTCATTAATGAGATTACTAAAAAGTATAATTTACTTTCTGCCATTTCAGACAGTACAACAGCAGCAGAATACCGAAGGAACAAATCACGTGATTACACAAATCAAAGTCAAGAGACAAGGCAAAAGCAAGACCACCAGAAGACGGAAGACCAAAGACATTGCATGCCCACAAAGCACGCGAACACTTCATATACAACACAATAAACTAAAGCCTAAAAAAATAGAGTGATAGAATCACACTGACTAGACCATACTAAAAGTAGCTTTACAAAGGGAGTGACCTTGATATAATTTTTGTCAATAATACCGCTTAAGTGCACGCTAGGGACCTTCTTGATCTCGCTTGAGGGGGTGAATATTGTCCACCTCTAGTTGAAAACCCTCAGGCGACATCAAGATGTAGACAGGAATAAAAACCCTGTCCTTGATGAACTGGAGTTCTCTATGTATCGTGTGCGTTTTTGTTACATGTACATTCACTCCATATCCTTTCATTTTTGCTATATAATCTTCCATTGTAAGTCCATGTAGTTTTGGATGTGCATATTATCAATTTTAATGATATAGGTTGGTTACAAGAATCTATTACGCAAAATTCTCTACATTTTTAACCAAAATACTTCACTGAACACGTCACCAGAGAAATTTATACACGCTGCATATCATTCTTCATGAAATTCATTTAAGCTTGTTCCAAGTGTCTTGATTAAAGGTTTACAATTTAAAATAATACAAGAAGCAATATATACTTTACAGAAATGTACAAATCTTGGTTAAGAGTCAAAATTGTTACCTTTTCACACGTGTCGACAATTTTTTCTGACCTAGCAACCATACCAGTGACATCAGTACCCGGATGACTCCATATAATTCTTGGTGCCTTTTTTGCACCCTTTTCAACCTTGAATTAAAAAAAAGTATCAAGATATGTAGTTTTGTTCTATTTTTTACTGCTACAACAACTTATATTACATATATATATCTAAAATGGATCGTAAAACAAGATACGCTTTAGGTACTCCAACCATAACAAGGAGAAAAAACACGTTTCAATTATTTTGGATACCTTATCCACATTGTATAGTTGTTCTTTTTTGGACTATCACAATGACAGACGTTCAACAAGGTTAAATTGATTGTTGATTCACGTATGTCATTTCTTTAGACTTTAAGCCTTTTCAAACATTTTTGCTCAAATTGGTGGAAAATCTTCTCAAAACAATATAATTCAATGTCGATTGAATGGAGTAGTTTTTCTCAATATAGATTTTTTTTAGTCTACAAACAAAACGACAGTGGCATATTTGAATATTATCTCAATGGTAGGTAGATTTATTATACTTTATGCAAATTTCTTTTATTATTTATTAATTTCATTTGAGAAGCGGCATTATTAAATTTGTTAATTTTTACTAATCTTTCGTAAGCCCCACCCATCCCCAGCCACGTGTGATAATGTCTAATATTAACACCCGCTCAACCCGAAGTTTGTCGTTTTGAAAATAAACGCGCTCCGACCGAAGTTTACCAATTTGAGACAGAATATAAATACAAACATGTGTCATGTATTATTATCATGATTTATTATTATTATTTTTTTTTCATTTATCTATTTTTCATTATTTTTTTTTTGGATGTTATAGGCCTTTTCGAAAAATAATTTGTCCCCACTTTGGTCTCGGCATTTAGATACAATAAAAGACTTCTGATTACATGTATCAAGTCAACACGATAATCTGATCTATGACTACGAACGATTTCATACGTCTTCTCCAGCACACAGTTCAGCCAGCTCATAACCCTGTTCATACTAACGTTAATACAATTATAACATCGCGTCCTTGAAAATTGTTAGTAAATCGTGTCGTCGGACCGTATATGAGTGATGATACTCGGAAGCAAAGGTTGTTCGGACCTCCACTCGACGGGAGAGTTCCAGTCCAGAAAAAGATAACAACACTTTGTGAAATGGGCTATTGTTCTAATTATTGATTTTTTTAACGCTTGAGCAATGCGGCAATCAGTATGATAAAAATATTGCCATTGGATGAAAATGTTAGGGCGATTAACATACTCTGTGAAACAATTATCACCCTCCACTTCGTGTCGGGTGATAATTTTTTACCTCGTGTTTTAATCTACCCTAACATCTTCATCCAAGTACAATGTGTTTATAATAGTAGTCACAATTTTACACGAGTTTAACATTATCTGAGTATATTTTGAAAACGACCAAGCAAGGAAGCAAAATTCATGGCTAAATAGGCAAAGTCCTTGAAATGTTCAATTCAGTATTATTAACCGGACCCCACTATTCAAAACGACTGTTCTCACCAGTATGTACATGTATTTCTAGTAACGTGTTTTCTTCATACGGTACATATAATACAAAGTTCAAAGTTCAAAGTTCTTTATTAACCAATCAAGGGCCCTCAATGGGACATATGACAATACAAACATACATGATTAAATAATAACAAATCATACACAAAAACAAAAATATCATTAAACATACTGATCATATATTATAAATAATGATTTTTTATATATATTCATTTTATTTCAATGTCATGCCAGGGCGCACCGAGACAATGGCGTCCTGTACTTCACACAATAAATCTCTGGTATATGTACAAGCGCTAGAGCGAAATTTCGTCGTTTGAGAGAAACAATTCACTTGAGTGCCCGCTTGAGTGCTGCAGGAAACTATTGACTTTCTTATGAATGTCGGTACTGTTTCGGAACCTATTTTCCTGCAGATAACACACATGCATTCAGTGTTTTTTTTTAATGAAATCAACGAGAACAACGAGACATCTTCACAATCAGGGATCAGGCGTACTAATTTGGATCCCGTTGTACAGTTGTATCTATCATATTTGACTGTTTTGCTGATCGAGAATATTACATGAGTTTACCTGGTAAGAGTTTTTCAAGAAAGCATCAGATTCGCTAACAGCTTTTATCAGGATATCCACTTCTTCCTGGTCTAAAATATTCCTAAATGAATAAAATACAGATGATATATCAAAAAAATTTAATGGTACCAAGAATCGCATGTACGAATCGCGCTGTGCGTTGTTAGGTTCATAATCTGCTCCGAAACTGATAACTGATTTGTGACTTACCTCACAAGTATGTAGCCATAATCTTTGAAATCCTGTACCATTTTATCTGTGGTTTCAAAATTATCGGAAAACTGATACTCTGTAAATAAAAAAAAAAATCAAATGTAAGGGAAAAAGTAACCAATAAATACTTCAAACTGAGAAATTCATAAAGATTCAATATTCATAAAGATTCAATGAACGGAATATTTTCATAACTGAAAAACTATTACATCAAGGTTTTCGTTATCATAAACTAGTTAAAACCTTTACTAAATTTTATCATCGATATAAAGACTTAGTTCGTAAATACAATGCAACCTGTAAACATCTTATCAAGGCTGGCATTTCACACCNAAAAAATTTAATGGTACCAAGAATCGCATGTACGAATCGCGCTGTGCGTTGTTAGGTTCATAATCTGCTCCGAAACTGATAACTGATTTGTGACTTACCTCACAAGTATGTAGCCATAATCTTTGAAATCCTGTACCATTTTATCTGTGGTTTCAAAATTTTCGGAAAACTGATACTCTGTAAATAAAAAAAAACAAATCAAATGTAAGGGGAAAAGTAACCAATAAATACTTCAAACTGAGAAATTCATAAAGATTCAATGTTTATTGTTGCCATTTTGGATTGGGTGCGAACCTACCGGACATAATATTTAGACATTACTACAATTTTATTTACATTTGATTCAAATTGGCCATGTAGTTTTAGAAAAGTTAATGTTCGAAATGGTTTCCATGTGGTCAAATGTTAAGCTATATTTTCTCCATGCCGCCATCTTGGATTTCCATTCGAGAAAAAAACTCCTGTTATCATAAAGTGTAGCAGTAAGTGAGAAACTTTTTAAGTCATTTCAACTGCTGTTGGACTGTAATTCCCCTAGCATATTCCAGTATACGTACTTCGATGCTGAACCGAAAACCTATTTTATTTAAAAACTTGAAATATCTATATTTTAGAAAATTTTGTTAGTTAAAGCTAAAGAGTATCTCCCTCGTGCATAGCTCTGTTCTTTGCTAATTTTGTTTTTTTTTCATTTAGATCCTTTTATTTTGATCTTCTGTCAGCTTTTGCACATATTTCAGTTTACCGTCTTTCAAATATGTTAATTTGATCTGTATCGATGAGACTTCAGTTGTTGAAATGGCCATATGCAGAAACTAAAATATTTTAGATTAGATCTCAAAATTAGCAGTATATTTTGACTGAAATGCAATTTGTACATTCAAATGAATTAATAGATTTCCACTAATAAGGATGACGTATCATTCTGGAAGTTCCGGTACATAGCTTTTTTTTTTGGTTATATCCTTACCAGCAACGTACGACATTTTCAGCTGGATATTCGACGTACTCTGAAACAAAAAGTATGGCAATCATCAAAAAGCGACAATACTTTGTTACTTTAGTTCACATAAATACATGCATGACATAATTGCAAAGGAGCGAACAATTAAAATAAATGTATCTGCTCATGCTGGTTTTAAGAAAGATCACAACAAAAAAACCAAAACTGCATCGAATTTATACATTTTCATAAGAATGCTCAGAATATATCATGTATATAATAAACTGAACCGGGTAATAAAAATTTAAAATTGTTACTTTCTCTTTCATTTTTATAACCATTTTTTCCCTATATGTTCCAGTTATACATTAAAATAATATACCGAAATTGTAAGCATATTCGAACAGTCTCCTGTTAAAGTTTGAATTTGAATGTAAACAGGGGTGTGATAATTATAAAAATCGAAATACTTTATGAAATCTGGAAAATAATCATTCCCATAACCACATGAACATCCCTCGACATTTTGCAATTGTTGAGCAAAAATCAAATAAACCACAGATTTATAAATTTGAATCACAAAATGTATCAAACATCGTGCTAAATTACACAAGAAGTGAAATTCTTGATAATACGTATCCTTCAAAAAGGCATAAAATTTAATGAAGTTTCAGAAGAAATTAACAGTTCAACGCTAAATTTTGCCCTTTTCACTTAATTTCTACATATCTCATGTATAAAAAATCGCAAAGGGGGTTCAATACACCAAATGAAACATTTTTCCCACAGTATACAAATTCAGCACTGACGCATTCTCATGACACTCAAATGTATACAATTTACTAAATATACCGGAGTTCTTTAGTTTCGACCGGAACGTTTTGCAAACTGAAAACGAGGATTATTTACTGTGACTTGTAAATAAAAATCTTACATGGGTCAGCCTCGGGAATGGGTGGGGCGGTTGGGATTGGAAAGATGGGTGTTGGTACCTTTACTATAATCTCACCGGGTGCGTCTTTACGTTCAAAACCCTTACCCGAAATTACCCGAGACCAGAAATTATTCTAAGAGACTAAAATCATGACCCGAATTTATCCAAAGAGACTATGAAAATGACATGAATATATCCAAAGATCTCCAAAGGAAGACCCGAAATTATCCCAATCCAACTCAGAGAGTTACATCATGAGTGTGGCTGACCATTTAACAATTTCACTGAGTTAATAATATTAAACATGAAAAAAAAAATATAAACTGGTGCCCGAAATCTCTGAATAACATGGAAGTTGACCCCAAATCACAAGAAAATTAAAAAATTCTAGCACGTCCTGTGCCTTTACATATACAAGTCCCCCTCCCACCCCCGCGAGCTTAGCGCATAATTTAAATTGGAGTATGGTTTTAGTATTGCAACACTCATTTGACGCCTCTTAAAGATGCACGTTGAAGTCAATATGGGTAAGTTCAACAATTTGCCAAATAATAGATAAACCACGGGTGCAAATGTCTTGATTTAATATACACATTATAAAGATCTACATTATGAAAAACTCTTATTGTACCCCCAATGACACAATTAATTATTACTTAGTACAATGAGCTACAAAATAAAAAAAAATCAAATTTACAGTGATCTGGAAAATCAAATTTCCTACCATATTCAGGTGACCATATTAAAGTTTCTTGGACAAATCACCCCACCCCCTTTTTTTGCGGACGGAGAGAATTTTCGCTCAACTTTTCAACGGGGGTGCATAATAAATAATAATTTTTTACACTTTACATTTTTTGATAGCCAGACAATATATTTAAAGGGACAAAACACTAAGTACACCCCTACTAAGCGGTTTAGGTAAGCAGGGTTCGCGTATGATTGGCTTCAGTTCGGTTGAGAAGAATGTAAACAAATTTCTATTTTAAGTAACATTGGATATTATGTTTTGTCCGAGTTCAGAGTAATGTTCAATCTCGGTTTTCGATATTTGAACATTTATCTTTACCTAAGCATTACCTAGCTTACAAGGGGCGATATTATTTCATAATCAACGTCGTTAGTAAGCGGACACCGGGTCATTAACACATCGGTCGAAGCGTGCCTCTCAATATATATCACATGATATAAAACGGTCATTTTTAGTGTTTGGCGGTTTTTGTGTAATGGCTATTTAATCGATATCTTTCTTATGGTCACATCACAAAGAAGAATATTAACACTTGAATTTATGTGTATTTGTAGAATGTTTATATAAGCTTGTCATGTTTAATGATCCTTGCTGTGTACCCGGGGTTGTTTATTAAATGGTATGTAAACATATGAATGTACCTACATTAATATTAATAAAGAAAACAACCCAGTTTTGTGACAATAGAAATAAATTAAACATTGCAAGCGCAATATTTGCGATGATTTCTATGTGACAGAATAAATAATAGACCCGGAAAACTGGTATAAAACATTAAGACAACTTACCTGTATAATAAATCGCAATAATATTTGTATCACGTGATAATTATTGATTGACAATGGTGTGTTCTATAAATACAGCACTATGAACTGTGTAATCAATAGATAAAGATAGTGTACTATGAAAGTGTTCTTATATCAATTGTTTATCTCATAATTTGTTCGATAACCGGGGATTGCGTGTCACACGATATTACGAAATTGTCAACAGATTTACTAATTCCTGCATCCCAGGGTATAGAATCATGTTACCAAGATGATTCGGAAGGCATCTGGTCGCTCGTTTACATGGGGAATTTTATCACAATGAAATCACAAACAAAACAGGATCAAATCATAACAAAATCATTTAATAAATCGGAACCAAATTATTTATTATCTGAATTTAATTATCTTCAAATCAAATTTCAACACATTTACAAATCATGAACAAAATCAGTATGAAATCACCGAATCATGTAAAAAACCAATATGGAATCACATCAAATCATTAACAAATCTGAATGAAATCAGAACAGAATCAGAAACAATTCTGTAATTGTTACCAAATCACAATCAAATGACTTCTATATTCAGAATAGTGTAAACGGGTGAAAAATGCAGGCACTTGTCAAATTGACATTTTTGTTGACCCCTGTGTTATCAGTCGGTGTCAGTAGATTAGTTATTCTTTTGATTTAAATGTATTAAGTCTTGATAAAAATTATCAAAACATAGCTCAAGTTACGATTCATTTCGCCGAAATTTCGCCCTTCAAAAAAAATCCTCAAATTTTAATCTTTGTATTCACATCCTTGTTTTTTAACAAAACAAATTTCTAATACCAGTAGTATATACTAAAATGTAAATTCTGTCAGTATTGGGAGATAATTTCTAAGCTATGAAAATATGGTATCCAAATTACATTATTTTTCCTTTAATATTCTTTCAAAACGAACAGAATAAGTGAATTCACAAGGAAAAGCAATTTATATTTATATCTTAATTACTGGGCCCTACTTAATATATAGTGCATCATTTTTGCCCCTCATACTTTCACATCCAAACAAGACAAAAGTAAACAGGAAATGGAGACAATTTTCTTTTTCAAACATCATCACATGATATTCAAATCAAATCATCCAAATTCTTGCAAGAAAGAACTTAACATGTGATAAATACATCTAGGAAAAGATTGGATATGATTCGTTACAAAATTTTCTATGAGAGGGTATAAAATTGTTACAAAATTATCTATGAAAGAGTATAAAATCGTTTCAAAATTATCTATGAGAGAGTATAAAATCGTAACAAAATCGTCCCTCAATAATGAATAAGTCATCAATTAGTTACTGAATAAGTCATCAATTAGTTACTGAATAAGTCATCAATTTGTTACCAAAATCTTTTCGTAAACATCCAAGTTATTAAATTGTTTTCAAATCAGGATGGTGCAAAACTTTAGTTCACAAATCATGCAGAAATCAACTTGTATTTTTTGATATGCAGATCATTACTATAAATCAGAACAAAATGATTATTAAATTGTGGCCTGACAAATCGATATGAAATCATTCTCAGCTGATTCTTGTGTTATGATTTGACACAGATTTGATAAAATTTTGTATACATGATTTGATTGTGATTTGAAAGTGATTTGGTGAATAAAAATGTTTGTTTAGGATTTTTTGCGTGAACAAGTAGTACAAATGTGACAGAATATAATATTTGATCGAAAGGAAAAAAAGTATACATATTTCTTTTCTTTTTTGTTTCCGAGTCGGAATAAATTGCATATGATGTTTGTTCCCAAGGAAAAAAATATTATGCCAATGTTAGTTGGAACTATGTTTACAAAACATCACAGTTTGCATTGAAGCTAAAGGAAAATTGATAGTACAAGGACCAAAAAGGGGGATGAAAATGCATTCTCATCGAAGAGTTCTTATAATTTATCCGAAATTGTTTCAATTAACCTGAACATGTTACTTTATTTTTTCCTTACATGAATGTATTAGGAATTGGAAAGAATGACATAATTCATCTGTAACATCGATATCGAAATATGTATTTTAACCAAAGCTCCGATGGAGCTGAATCTCGAAGCCCTGAAAATCTACACGTGCCAAAACGTGAAAATAATCGGATTGTGTGATTTCGCATGTTGATTTCATTGCTATAAATATATGCAGTACACTGTCACAGGTAAACAAATTTTATTTTCATCTTTGACAAATTACAGGTTCGTTGATCCGAGACGCAATTTAAAAAAACGAGTTATTTGATAAACATGCATATTGTTTTCAATTTAATAAAACACGCCGTATTCAACTCAAGACAATGAAGAAATATTACTTAAACGCACAATGTATACGATTTTGAAAGAAACTTGCGCACTATATTTTATCGGAAGCACGAAGGTAATTTTTTAGAGCTGTTAATAGGCTTGAAGCCTCACGAGATTTTTTCTTGTCATATTAATATCTCTCCAGCCATTTCATGGCTTTGAGATAAAATTTATTACTTACCTGATATTACTGTAAAGTTTTATTGTTCGCCGCCAGGAGGCGGCGAATATATCTGATACGATATTTTCAAACTTCAGTGGAGGAGCACGTGACCAGGAGCAGTTGTTTGTTTTCCATTAGAATCGATCTAATGTGTCCTAATCTTTTACAATGAAGATACCTTTTCAATAAGATAGGAAATATTTTCAAATTATTCATTCAAGAAAATTGTTTACAAAATTATTAATTTAATTTTCATTAATATTATAACTAATGTGGAAGGGAAATCAATAAGACAAGGGAGACGGGTTATGCTTGCTTGACTTTTCTGTTACATGTCCGGAGTAGTGTGTCTGGATATCATGATGCAGGTGCATGATTACCTTAATTGCAATGGTTTTCAAGTTGGGGGTTGCATATTGTTTCCAATTATTATTGTTATTATTACTATTAATTTTTGGTTGTTCATAAAAAAAATAATAATAAAATGATAAATACATAAGGCGAGAACTAGCGTATCCGGCGCAATCTTTTTACCAAACACGTGTGCCTCAGATATGGGTTAATTGATATAGGTCAACATTTGTGAGAGTGAAAACAAAAGAAAATCTGTCGAAGTGGGTCAAGATAGCGTGCTTTGGATCCCGATCATTTTAACAAAAATAACAAAAATCATAAAAATTGAACCATTAATAAAATGAATTAAAACCAAACAATAACAATAATGACCTTCAATCATCTTTGAAATACCATCAAGTATAAACACGGGTCAAATTGCTTGACTGCTGTGTAATGATTACTGTTACAGCTGTACTAGTTCTACACTATAAATTATCTCAAATGCCTAAAATCTAAATTACTCTTTTGGCAATTACTAAGCAAATATATAAAATAAGCTGTTGAATGTATTATCAGTTGGAAATAAATCGATACTAATTAAGAATGTCTATTAAAACAATGGTTCAACATTACAATCACCAAAAACAAGTCAGCCTTCAACTGATTCAATCAAATGAGAAACAGGACATTTTGGTGTTGTCAATCTATATTTACTATTAAAAACAAATGTCAAATTGAGAGGTTGGTGTACGGGCCCTATGTTTCACTCTCACGGGTGTTACGCTTATAACATTTTTTTAATCAATATGTATTAAAATGCCATTTTATTATATAAAATATTTTCTGTAAGATCATCTTCAACGGAAGAAAGTTTCATTATGAAACCAGTAAACATCACAAACATGAATACAATGATCTTACAGATTATTTTTAATACAAACAACCATAATTGTTAACATTTTTTGCAATTTTAAATATATACTTCTTTTACAATTGTTTTCAACTAAAAAAAATTAGATGTTTTTATACAGTTAAAGTTATAAGATCCTAGTCACATCTGTTTTGTTACGTTTTTACTTGAAGTTTTAAAATTTTCAATAAACATATACATGTAAAGCAAGTTATTTTTATTGTTTTTCAGTTACTATAATGAATTTGACAGTGTATGCTTGTGCAATAAAAAAGAATCTTTATTGTATTAGGTTATGACTCTGTTGTCAGGTTGTTCCCTCTGTACATAAATTGGTCCAATGCAATACATTTTAACGATGGTCACTCCTCAAGTTCATGATATCAAGGTTTTGAAATTAGTATGATTATTTATTAGAACATAGATCATACATCATTTTGGGCAAAAAATTATTGATAGGTCAGTGTGCCCGTTTTTGAGTTTAAGTGCCTGAAATTTTGGCGGGAAACCGAACTCCTTTAGATTTTTCAAAAAGAGGAAAAGTGGGGGTCCGTGTGCAAAATTTTCTCATACATCATGATGGATAAAATATGAGAATTCCGAAAGTCAGAGACAGTTTCCCAAACCTGAGGAGTGACCATCCTTAATAGTTTCAGCTAACCAATTTTTAATATGAACAGAATGATTCTTGCAAAAAAAGAAATACTAATAATACTAATATATATATTATATTACAATCCAATCCATTTGTTAAAAAAGGGGTTCTTAGCTCACCTGACTCAAAGGGTCATGTGAACTATTGCCACCATGAAGCATTCGTCGTTGTCATCCATCATAAACTTTTCTTATTTTCATCTCCTTTGAAAGCACGGCCAATTTGGACCAAACTTGGCAGGGATGGTCCTTGGGTGGTTCCCTTTCAAAATTATATCCGATATCCCTTCCCGCTAAAAATGTTCAGCATGTCAAGGGCTGTCATCTTATGCAGTAGTGACAAGAATCAGGCCACAGTGACCTAAATATATGGTAAGAGTTTAAGTGACAGCTCATATGTCATGTACTATTAGAGATGGGATCAAACAATTTTACATGCAGATGTCTTTGAGGGAAAAAAAGGATTTAATTTCATGGTCCACTGACACTGACTGAATTTAGGTCAGAGTTCATATTTTAGGTACTATAAGAGATAGTATCATGTTATCTTGCATGCAGATGTCTCTAAGAAAGAAAACAAAATTAAACAAGAGTTTGTTCGTCACTGTGACCTACATTTCATGGTTCAATGATTGGTTAAAGTTAAGGTCAGAGCTTATATTTCGTGTACTATTAAAGTACAATAACACATTTCCAAGACATACACTCTACTTGACCTAATTTGGCGGCGAATTGATGCTTTGCATCAATTTTTAACTTGTCTTTCTATTTATGCATTCAGTGGGATATGTTCGCGATCAAAATAATGGTATTCGCAGCTATTGAAATCCCCAGAGATCAGCCCGAAAAAGTACCGGTGGATTATTTTTACTAAAATATACAATATGTGATGAATACATAAAAATCCATTAAACTATTAATACTTATTGTATTTTATAACAGACATGTGTAGTTAACAAATAGAATTAAAACGTAAAAGAAATGTGAAAGTATATCAAGAACCATTACTTTCAGTTACAATTTGTAAACTATTGGTATAAGAAATTTTATCTCATAATAAAGGGTTACATCTTGAAAATTATACAATAGATTGTATAAACAAATAAGCTAAAAGGTAATCTCTTAGTTTAAAATTTTACATTTCGAAGACCTTGAATAAAACTATTTTAAATCACAAGTTGCCAAATATTGTTATTAATCAAGTACCCCACTGAGCAGTACAGGATCGGGTAAACCTAATTTAATTGTTTATCGTGGGTCTCGATGGGAATAAGTGTGAAGCGGATCTTGCCTTTTTGAGTAAATTTGGGACAAAAAGCGCACATGAAAAATGTATCCCGTGTAACGGGAAAAGGCGGCCTCTTAAAGAGTCTTTGCAAAATATTTTTCCGCCCGTGTAAGAAAAAAAATACGGAATTTCGAGAAAGGAACCCCATTAAGACCACTTTATCTGTTTACTCCATTTGAATTTCTGGGATGATTGTTTTGTTTTCAACCGTTTTTGGTATTTCTCCTTTTCTAAGTACTTTGAAAAAAATTTGGTAAGAGTTTTAACTTGACTGCTTAATCATATTTTTATCTACTCTTGGTAGCATACCGATATCCATATAGTATTGTCTTATTTCTAACTTCTAGCTCATCTAACTGATATCAAAGGGTCCATATCCATGTTCGCAAGACACTCAATGAAGTATATAAATTTGATACATATTAAAGTGAGAAAGATATGAAAATAAGTCAAGATTAAATCACCCAACCCTCAACCAGAAATTAAATCGGATTATAAGGAATTGACTTCATTTTGGTACTACCTTCGAATAGAAGAAATTTGTACGCGTACTTTGGTGGGACTCAATACCTTATTTCAGTTAATTATTATGTATGAAAACAGTATGACTGGTATCCTGTGCATCAATAGCTGTTAACTAATTTCCATCGAATCAATGTTATTTAGTTATGTTTTTAAATTATCTCTATGATAGGGATGAAAGTTTACAATATATACTCCCTTCTTGAAGTTCGTGTTTTAAGAATCGGCTAATCAACACTCAGCAGATTAACTTCATAAACATGAGAACGTACCTCAGATTGTAGCCCTGCCCATTTGACGTTTGACGTCTTTTTCCCTTGACTGGAACAATATATAGAATGCGAAGAATAAGACTGACGTTGTCAAAGTTTTTTTAACTAGTCTTTGGTATTCAACACTTTTGGAGGACAATAATCCAATTTAAAGGATTTTTTTGCAAATAATTTTGGATATTAAGGTTTTGGCCACCAATGCAAAAAAAAATGCAATTTCCGCTTTTTAGTCATTTTTTGCAAGATATTGCAATGGTCAACTCTGGACATTTTATTTTTAAAATTTTCTTATACAGTGCACTTAATTGATTATTATCAAGATATACACTACCAACATGGCTTGCCGGAATGACATTAAGTGTGAAGGAAATCCGTAAAAAAAAAATAAATACAATAGTGCTTTTAAAAATCTGAAATTGAAATGTGATTCAGTTATATATTCAAAATGGTAAGCGTTTTGCTCTTACATTTGATTAAAAGATCAATGCATTGAAAGATAGATACTGAACAAAAAAAAGAAACGATTTTTTATTCCATGCTCTATTTAAATAATTAAAACATTATCAAAACATAACTAACAATGACGTAACAAAGAACGATAACCAACTATTTTTCGCGATTATTGTTGCAACTTCCTGTTGTCTTGTTGCGTCGAAATTTATTAAAGCAGGTATTATGAAGGCCTATTTGCGCTCTTTTAAAGTGAGCTGCGACTATTTTTCGAAAATTGATTTTCAGGAGTTATTTTAATAGGTTTGTGAACTGTTTTAGTAAACAATGTGTATCCAATATTTTTTGTCACGTGATTAAGGCAAGAGTATGCAAAACTGCTTATTCCTTTGGTGGCTAACAAAGCATATCAAGTTAGTGAAATTCTTGTAAAGTAAGTGAGAACCGAACCGTCAGTCTAAGAAGAACAATCCAAGGGCAATGGCAACGTCGGAAAAACAAGGAAACTAAGACATAACATGAAAACGGCACAGAAAAGAAAATGAAGACACGCACATTTACAAAAATGAACAACATGGACCTAATAAAAAACCATGGATGAGATCAGGTGCACCGGTAGAGTAAGCATCTCCTGCTTCTTATAAGACACCCGCCGTATTGACCATGTCAACTCCGGTAGTTAAGTCAAATCCGGTTGAGGAAAACAAACTTTAGTGGCAAATCGGCGAAAGCTATATTTATATAAAGCCAAGGTGGCCGAGTGGTCTAAGGCGCTGGACAAAAATCAAGTGGTATCGCCATAACAGCGATTGTTCGACTCCCACAGAGGAAACTACAAGCAAAATGCTGATACAAATTTGCAGATCTTACAAATTTAGCTAACTTAACATAACTTAAGATAATAATTATTTCCGAATGAAAAATTGCATGTTCTTACTACGGTACCCTTCCAACGACAATTAAGTGTTCCGAATGAAGTTTCAACTCAAGTTTTTTCCGAATGAAGTTTCAACTCAAGTTTTATGAATGCGGAATACTCAAGCATTATCAATTGATTGGGAATAAAGAAACTAATTACAGGAAAATAAAATGCTTTTCATATATCATATATGAGCGGCATTGAAAGGTAATTCAGGATGGGTAAACGCCGAAATTTATGATTACTCTCAAATGCATACTCAGTAATCCTCGATCTCGATTAAATTGATTCGCATAATCTCGATTAAAAAAGATTAAATGATTAACTGAATCTGACAACATGTGTCTAAACAATCAGTATAAGCAAATGCTTTCGTTGATGGCACATGCATCCATCTAAATTTTCTACTGAGTTAATTGAAAAGGGATAAAAAATATTTCTTGCTTAAATTCCCAACCCTTTCCATCACACACATTTAAGATTTTCTCCGTTAGAGATAAACAAAAAGCAAAGTTTATTTGTATTAACTGAAATCTGTTATGTATTTATTTTCAATAAAACAAAAAGTATTGAATTATTCTGCTATCTTTTTTAATAATTTATTTTCAGACAGAACATTTAGAATTGAAGAGTTTAAAGAAAGATTTGATAGATATCAACTTAAAATAGATAATGAATTGCTACAATAATTCAATTTTATCTCTCATGTCACATTCTAGATGTTCTGATTCCATTAATAGTTTCAAAGAGGATAAGTAATCCCTCTTTTCTTTTTTTCCTTTTTTTTAACTACGGCCAAATATGAAATGAAATGAGCAATTTTTAATAAGAATACACTATGGTTAATGTTATGGTTAACACTTGTTAATGTTTAACTTGCCTTCAAATAAACTAAGTTTTTATTTGCTGATAGTTCTATTTCAGAGAGCAAATCACTATTTCCTCTTTTTTCTGTACGGATTAATGATATATAATCTGCAAGGTAAGCGGAAATTCAGACCATTACCTGGATATTTCAAATGAACACATCCAAATGTTTTTAGCCAAAACTTATACTGTGCAGACTTCTGTAAAAGTTGTATTCCATCGAACAGCGGCCAGGTGCCATTTCAACCTAATCCTAGTGAAGTGTGTTGCTTTTTCACCTGTAGACCGTGTTGGAGTTTCCCGTCAAACAGAAGATTTGTACATTACCTGTCTATTAATGGGACAAATATAATAAGATTAAACAAGTCTACAGACTTATCTGATCAAAACCAACCGTTGATATATTATTTGGTTTATTCTTTCAAACAACTAATATATTTTACATCAAATATGTGTGCCTTCCATCCTATAGTAGATATACAGTTACCAGGGAACAATATTACAAAACTGCCAAATGTCAGCTGCTTTCGGGAACTTGATACATTGAATCTGTCGTATAATTATATCAAATTAATTCGGTCGAATTCATTTTCCCGCCTTTTGAATTTAAGAGTTCTGGATTTGTCTTTCAATATGATTTCTGCAATCGATGCAGGAACATTTGGATACCGTCCTGGTAGCTTGATGTATATTAACTTGAAAGGTAATAGATTGACAGAAATTGACATGTCAAACATTATTTTAGGATACCAAATTTTTCAAATATATCTTTCATTAAATTATCTTAGCTAAATGACCAATAAATTCAATATGACATTCTTCAACAAAGGAGATCTTAGAGGAGGAGGTAATTTTAGATCGATTCGCAATTTCAAACAAATTGGATTGAAATCATTTGAAAAGTTCTTAAAATTGATTTGGCGCTACTTTCCGCTTTTTACAGGCAATTCGTGGATATGTGATTGCGAATTATTTGAACCTGTAAAGGTTGCAAAGGAGGCTACGGCGTCGATCTCTCATGCACATATCCGAACGGTTTAAGAATTACGCTTACATATTTAAGAAAAAACGAATCTCTTTTTGAATTCTTTATCTGCCAAACAAATATGAGTTCAAAATGCCCCTTCATGTGTCACTGTTTCCAGCAACCATCACGTAACAGAATCGTTGTAAATTGTTCTAGGAGTAAGTATACCAGTTTGGCACATGCAGTTCCCGATTTTGAAAACCTTGACATCG
This sequence comes from Modiolus philippinarum, assembly GCA_002080025.1. Classification (NCBI taxonomy): domain Eukaryota; kingdom Metazoa; phylum Mollusca; class Bivalvia; order Mytilida; family Modiolidae; genus Modiolus; species Modiolus philippinarum. The sequence continues at coordinate 12,112 of MJUU01029359.1, read as the reverse complement.
ATTTCAGTCACAACTATATTCGGAAACTTTTATTTCATGAATATTTGAATAGGTGCTTAATTTATCACATAATCGAAATACCTACATAGATTCTTCAATATATATTATCCAATCACTGGGCTTCATTGATCTCAGGCTTAATCTGATCCAAAAGTTTAGATAGAGCCATTCAACAGAGAAGTCAACAAAACGAAAGTGCGATTGTAAGTTTAGGTGGATTCAAACATGGATTGATCGTCCAATCATTGAAACATCTTTCTTTTCAAGAAAAAATATAACATGTTCAAACGGAAACCGTGTCATCGAGATTTCCTTGTTAATAACGGATGATTGTCAAATTAAAAAGGCATATATACAAGGAGCATTATTCTTCATTGGTGTATGTATAGTGTTAGTAAGTTGTTTTATTTATCATAATTTCCACCATGAGTGTAAACTTTTAATGCGAAAATACAAACGTTATTGCAACTTTCACGTAATAAACAGTAAGCAAACTTTGTATGACGTATACCTGTCATTCTGCGTTTATATTGATGACGTCTCCAAATGGACTATCAACATCCTTTGTCAATTTCTTGAAAATAAAGGAAATGTTGTTTGCTTAGCATCCCGTGAATTCACCACAGGAGGAGTAGAAATTGAACAAATTGTTTCAAATATCGAAAGCAGTATTGCATTTATTGTTCTACTTAGCAAAGATTACGAACAAACCAAGTTCAAAATTATTGAATGCATTTATAGGACTTGGATGGTATTTTGATTTTCAAAACTTTGACAAGAAATTGCTTAATAGATTCGAAAAACAAATAATCACCAAGTGATTTCTGAGTCATTACAGTCTTTATGCGCTGTTGTAATTCAAAACAAAGACAATTTATTTTTGCATTATTCGATTTAAATTTGTGTTCACTATCAAATAAATGTACAGTTGTGGAGTTCCTATCGTTGTCTTCTATCGTAGTCTTCTATCGCTTTTTAGTTTTAATTGTTTTCCCTGGTATATTTTTGCATGTGATTGTAATTTTCAGCCATTGTAAGTGTTTCCTATTATTTTTCCTCAATTAACATAGTATTTAATGAAATATTTTTAACTGAATATGGGAAACACAATTTCAAAACATACACAATGTAAACACATACACACAGTCCATGCTTAATTAATTCCATTTTTTTCGTGTAGTGCCCGAAAAATAATTATAAGTTCATACAATATTTGTTCCATTTCTGTTGATACTTTAGAAGACATATTTATAAAAAAAAATGCTTGTTTCTGAATCCTTTATGTAATATTTTATGTCTAGCTACATTTTTATTTATCGAATAGTGTATTTTACCTCAAATAAACTTTTCTATTGGCTCAAATACCAATACGAAAATCTCTTAGATGTAGTGGGAAAGTTCAAGTTTATGAAAAAACAAACTTTTTGGAAGATTATACTTGAATGAAAGTTTAATGTATGGCGAGAAAACTCCGCCCAGCGAACTTTCAAAAAGTGTTTTCCTTGGCTCAAAAATGAAACGCACTATTAATTCCAATGATATGTGTGCACAAAAACAACTTGAAAATTCCAGGTATCAACGCACACAGACACAGGAAGAAGTTTATTTTTCCGGACAGTTATTTATACTTACTACATGTAATGCATAGCTGGAATACTTGTCTTCCAAATTCGACAAATATGTTACCAATTAAAATTCCAGCATTACAAAGACACCCTCCTCTGTATTCTTTTTGATAGAATCAGTGTGATGTTAAAAAAATAAGAAATAACGTATTGGAAACCCTCAACAAAAATTGCCTTTTTGGTTTAATTAAAAATCAAATATGGCTTTCTTCGAAACTTTGTGAAATATTGTACGTACATGTTCCCTAGAACGCTCGACTAGAGAAGTCTATCTTTGGAACTATGGTAATGTGAAACTTCATACGTTTTATTGGAGATCCCTAGAATCAAAGTATCGCCTCTTTTGCCGTGATGGATGGGTAACGAAGACGGCGAAACCCTTCCTTACTTCAGAACACAATGACCCCCTCCTCCAAATCAACCAGTTCAAAATAAAAGAAAAACGTGTGTCATTTCCAGTTCAAAAAGAAAGGCAGTAGAATGCCGAAGGAATAAAGCACAAGGTTACATAAATCAAAGTCGAGAGACAAGGCAAAAGAAGAAAAAACTAGAAGATGGAACACCAAAGACACTTCATATTCGCAAACACACAAACATTTCAAATACAACAGTCAGAACTGAAGCACTAAAAGTGTGAACTTTAAAAAAAAACAGTGGCATCAGGTGCTTCGGAAGGTTAAGCATAGCCTACACCGTTTACAACATCCATCGCATTGTCAATGGGTAAATCCAAGGAAAAGTCAGAATCTGTAATGTTAAATCCTGAAGATGTAAATCAAGCCGTTGTCATTTATGACACCGACATTTGATATCTACTTATATTGTCGTGGTGACGGCCATTTGATATAGATCTGAAGGGAAAAAGCAACAACGGCTGAACATATCCCCAACAGTTTTTGTGACGGTGCTTTTGCCCTTTCCACATAGTCACTGTACGCCCTACAAGCTCTACAGTAACCAATTAACTGTAGCATATACACTTCATATCCTGGGAAGGTAGGGATAATTACCGCTAAGAAAGAGAAAATGCACAATTGGGAAGTCAAAATCATCATCATTTCTCATACAATCTAGATTTCAGACGTCCATGTTTATCAATGCATAACAAAAATATGAAGCTGAATTTGATGTTTCGGTTATCTTTTAAATTTCAAGTTCGCCGTGGTAAGTCCGATGTGAATATTCTTTAAAGTAAGTGAGGACAGTACCGACAATCTAAAACTAATAATACAAGGACAATGGCAACATCGGAAAAAGAAAAGAAAACAGAGATATAACATTAATACGGCACAGAAAAGAAAGATAAAGACACACATATATACAAAGACGAACAATATGGACCCAATAAAATACCATGGATGAGATTAGGTGCACCGGTAGAGTAAGCATCTCCTGCTTCTTATAAGGCACATGTCGTGTTGAACATGTCAAATCCGATAGTCAAGTCAAATCCGGTAGATGAAACAACAATTAAGCTTTTGAAGGGAACGATTTGTTGTCATATGGGAAACATATATCTAATAGCAGTCCACAATATGGTGATGTCGTGCGTCAAACTTCTGGAGGGATGACTTCAGTTTTTGGGTAGCATAACCTTGCCTAAGTAGCCTTTTGTGAGCAACCGTGCTATATCAAGGTAGTCACTGTATCGACCACAGGCCCTTGCATAGCGAATGAGCTGGGAAATGCCAGTGCTGTTGGGATGTTCCTACAAAGAAAAAGGAAGTTAACTATTGGAAAAGTAAAATCATCGCGTTTGTCATATAGCTAAGTTTGGAAGTCTACCTCTGTTGTCAGTTTCAAGATAAAGGTCAAGGAATGGGGCAAATGTGGAAGTGTCTAAAGTATGCTTAATTTCGAGCTCTTTTAGATAGATCAGATGAAGAGGAAATCACCAAAGCGAGGATTGTTTAGTGAAAAAATATCATCAATATAACGGAAGCGAAAATAAGAGGATTGGGCTAGTTTTTATCGTTATTTTGATAAGCTCTTCGATGAATTCAATCCCACAAGAGTGGGGAAACAGATCGGGTAGAAGAGATGCACAGTTTGTGCCCATTGGAATCCCGATAGTCTATTGAAAAACACACTGGACAAATATAATGTCGATCAGAAACTCTAGCATATTAATCACTTCTTCCTCTGTATATTTTTTTTCCCGATTCGGAGTCATTTTTCACAAAAGAATTCGTTCTCCACCTACAACAATGTACCTATAGCTTCGTTCACCGTTTTTACGGGAGAAACATCTATAAATTTATTGTTTTAGCCGAGATTATAGTTGTTCATGAGGAATGGTAGTATGAAGTTTGGAGATAACAGTGTGATAATGATCTATAGATTAAAGATGTAAAGTAGATATTAAGAATTTTTCAAAATCCCCATTTCATTTACACCGCTTCTCGAAAAGATTGTATTGCAGTATTTTAGAAGGCCCTCTTTAACAGCTGTCAAGATGGAGGTTACCAACTCATCTTAGATAATGGTTTTATAGAACATTTGGCAGAACTAGCGATGTATCGTTGTTTGTATGGGCATTTATGTAATTTCGGTACCCAGTGCAAAGAAGGGAGAATCTGTGTCTTCATCCTAAGTGGAAATCATGAAGGAAAGCAAAACAGATTTATGTTTCTGTAATATATCTTCCTTTAACAGAGCAGTAACTGTGCAAGTTGGATTGCCGTTGGAATTATCAATGATCATTTATTTCATTGAAACTTACAATATCTAAATTTGCAAAATTTTGTTTAAAACTAAGGAGTATCTCCCTCATGTATACCTCTGTCCTTAGCTGAATTTTGGCTTTTCTAGATCCTTTCGGTTATTTAGTAATTTGTTTACACATTTTTGGTAAATGGACTTCCAAATGTTTTAGTTTTATCTGCACTGATGAGACACAATTTGTCGAAATGCGGAAAATTAATTAACAGTAACTTCGGTATTTTGTTATTTTTTATGCCTAGTTCTTTCTTTAAACAATTTATGTAATGATTTTTGCAGATAAAATTGATATTATTAGGAGCCTTATCGGTAGAAACGACGACTTATTTGTCATGAATGGAGGATAAGTAACTGGCCACATCAGCATGTTTCAAAATTGACCCTCGTAGCTGATTGATTCGCTTTAAACTGGGTTATTAAGAGAAAGTACATCGTCTTTATATCTGAAGCTGAAATTAAATGTGAAATGGGTTTTTTCATCACGGCATTTTGACTGTATTTCTTGTTTGACTCAGTATTGTTCATAACAAAAAATGTTAATCTTTTCCTATTACAGTCCCTTGACCATTTAACATTCCCATTTTTGCGATCCGTCACGAGTCATCGATCCGTCAACGATCAGTCAGAAGTCAAGTCAGATCAATCAAGATTCAAAAAGCATCCGTCATATTATTCATCAGTAATCATTCATCCGTAAGGATTCACTGTTCCTAAATTAGAGCTTGTTTGTACTCGTCACTTGTCATCCGTCACCGATGTGGCATAATTCTGGGCCCGGGTCCACTACGGGCCCTGTCGGATACAAAATGTTAACATTCTTTTCTGTGAAATTAGATAGATATTTGCTCCAAAAGGTAATTTAACAACTTTTTCAAATCAATTCGACGACATTTTTGACTGTTTCAAACAGAGATTTCAATATTTCGTGTATCCCGAGCCCAAGACAGTTTTCCCGAACTTGAAAAAAACACATATCAATAACAATCTAATTTTATGATGTTTTAAAAAAATATTAATTGTTTTGTTTACAATAATTTGATATTTATTGACATGATTTCGATAATTTATTTACTAATTGTGTTTTATATTAATAACATACTAAAAACTATCGCAAACTCGGTCTCGAGAAGGGTAACCATTGTTTAAATTTACCTAGATGAACAGATAAAAGACCCTTGTCCAAAATTGATCCAGAATGAAATTTTATTATTAAAATTCATTTCATTATCTTATTCATTCAAGAGTATGTATTTATTTATTTATTATTTATTTTGCATGAAATTTTCATATACATTATATTTATTTATCTATTGTTTTGCTTTTCTCTCCTTTCTTTTTGATATTAATATTAGTGAACACGAATTAACATTATTGTTTTTATAACTATTTTCTTGTTATTACCTTTATCGGATTTCTTTTATTTGTCTATCTGCCTTTTCTTAAATTATTATTATTTGATTTATTTTTATTGTTATTATTTATTTGTCTTTTCATTTGTCTAGTGGCTGCTTCTTTGGGTGATCTAAACCCGCAGGTTCCACTTCTTTTAAAGCTTTTATTCATTACTGCCGCTATCAGTGTGAGTTTAAGGTTTTGAGTCTTTACAGACATTGAAATCGGCAATAATGTACTTCAATATGGCTTCGTCGCGAAATAGGAACCTTCACGTAAACTTTAAGCTGAAATAGCACATTTCGAAATTATTCCCTGTATTTGGATGTGTTGCTTGTTTCGTTTGGGTTAGCTGCAGTACTCTTCTTTTGGAGACTGCAGTTTTTCAGTATTTGAAATTCAATGATCGTCACTCACAGATAATTGGTTAAAAAAACAAAATACGTGGACCTTCGGTGAAAAATCCTTGGATCTTATTCTTATAAAAACAAAAGAGCTTCTTTAACCAACTAAAGCAGACACGAAATAAAGTCAAATCATTTCTGTTTCTTACAATAGAGCCCTCTGTGATTGTGTTCACAACTAGCTTTGTAACATGCTAAGTGAGTTTGGAAATTATTTCTGAAACCAAATTTTATAACATTTTGTGACATTCATTTTAAAGGAGAATCTGAGTTCCTTAAAACATTCTCATGAGTCTTATGAAAGACAACTGTTCCCTATACTGAATGCAGACGTGGCGGATGCAAATTGTGAAGGGGGCCACCAAAGGGCTTTTTGTGATCGTTTGGTTCCAATTGATTGATTGATTAGTTAGAGTTGAACGTCCAGTGAGCAATATTTTAGCTATATCACGACGAGAACAAGTTTATCAATTAAAAAAAAAACATGTATGAGTGAAAGAAGAAAGAAACAAAGGTGGAAGGGACAACCGGGACAACGAGTTTTGATTACCGCTGGAAAATAGGAGAAATGGGTAGGGGCAGGAAATTCAGCCTTCTTAACGAGTCCCAGTGACTCTGGGTTCCAACTGATCAGTGGTTTCAAAAACCTAATTATCTTAATAGAATTACATATAAACTATATTCACTATGGTCAAAGTCTTCTATGAGGTACTGATCTAAAAGATACTTTTGTGTAAAGAACCAACCAAGAACCCATGTTACTTGGTTAGGTCTAAATAAGATTCGTAGTTTCTGAGAAGAAATGTTTTGTATGTCTTATCCATAGGGTCAATTGTTAAAACTATTTTTGATAAGGGCCAAGGTCCGAAAACCTTTTTTGGAAGGGACCATATAAGGACTTTTTGTGACTAAGTTTGGTTCTGATATGACTTGTAGTTTCTGAAAAAAAATTCTGAATGTTGTGTCATAAGGTCCAATGATATAACTATATTACACGCTAGTGCGGGCCATCTTCAATGAGGCATGGACGACGGATAGACGACAGGCACCAAATGGTGGCAAAAGCTCACCCTGATATAGTAAGGTGAGCTAAAAAAAGACTTGTTTATATACTAAGTGAACTAAAGGTTATTGGAAACGAGGGCTGTCCCCGCACTCCCTGTTTGACACGGAAATCAGCTGTTTTACATCCTGGGGATAATTTTATATTTCTTTAATAAATCAAACTATTGATAGTCGTTATTTTTACTAAAAGAATTCAAGGATATATAATTGTTAAACAAACATAACTGGTCTTTGTGATTGTCAGGAAAATTACCAAGTATGGAATGAAATATTATTTACATAAAATTTGGGAAAGTGTTTGTTCTAATTAAAATAAATTCTAAAACTTTGGTTTCAATTTAGAATTTCGAAATATAAGTGCTCTTGGAGACATTCAGCAAATATCATGACCAAAACTTGAATCAAATATTTTTCAAATCCTATTAGTGAAAATGTTTGCTCTAATAGAAACAAATTCTGAAAGTAAGGTTGATGGAAAGAATTTAAAAAAAAGTAGTCTTTGAGACTTTCAAGAAATTTGCCAAAGTTGGAATAAAACATTTATGAAATCAAGTTGACGACAATGTTTGTCCTAAACTAAAAAAATATATTTGTATGGTTGGTAGGTCAGATTCCAAAAGGGGCACTGAGGAAATTACCAAAATTGGAATCAAATTATTTTTGAAATCCAGTCGATAAAAATGTTGGTCCTAAATTAAACAAATTATTTTCGTATGGTTCCTAGGTAGATTTTAAAAAGGTATTTTTGAGACTTTCAGGAAATTAAGCAAAATTGGAACCACCTTTTAGGATTCAAGCTTTTAGAATTTCGTTTTTACCAATCATTTGTCAGAATAAATGCCAAAATTAAAAAAAAAATATTTGTCTATGACATTTTGAAATTTACATTAGCTGGAACCGGAATCAAAATTCCAAAATTTTATTGCACATCTACAGACCAAATACAACAATTCTGCAACAAAATTAAAACACTGAATCCAAAATATGTAGGAAGAGTTCGCGTCACATGCGACATGCTCAAAATCCACATCTTGGGGCCTTTGTCAGAATCAACATCTTGGGGTATCTTTTTTGTTTGCACCAAGATAAAGATAAAAAGCGAAAGCTTATCGCGCATCTACAGATAATATGCAACGATTCTACAACAGAATTAAATCCCCAAATACAAAACTGTAGGAGGAGTTGATGTGTCAAAATCGACATCTTGGGCCTCTTGTTCGAATCAACAACTAATAAAAAAATCCGAAAGCTTTTAGTGTATCTGCAGCATACGTGCATTATTTCTACAGCCAAATTAAAACCCTTGTTCAAAAATTGTAGGAATAAAGTTCGCGTCACATTGCGACGGACAAACGAAGGCGAAAACTTTCTTCAGAAAGTGTGGGGATAAGATAAAAAAAAGATATCCAAGCTTTCAACTGCCGAAAATACAACTTATTATTATATCCTTATTTTTAAAAGGGTTTCATTTGTTATAATCATTTAGTATCATTAAGCTACTTATTTGACTTAGATATCGAAAAACGCATCACCCTTTTAAAAATAATTGTCTCTTTTGAATAAAAGTTTAACAAGTTTTACATAAGTAATTACTAAATGGCGTTTCTAACAAATCTAAAAACATTCCACAGGAATGTAAATTATTTTACAGTGTGGCGGGTGCTGTTAAAAGAGCAGGATATGCTTACCCTTCCGGAGCATCTGATGTCACTCTCAGTTTTACTGGATATCACACTGTGAGTGCTTTGTTTCTGAATGTTGTGATTTCTATTTCTGTGCTTTGTATCTGTCTCACGTCATTGTTTTCTGATTTTAAATTCATTATTCTCTGTGTTCTCGTTTTGGCCATGTCTTTGGACTTCAATTTTTGTAAATTACACTCCTTTGTTTCTTCGGTATTCTACTGCCGTTGTTTTATTGCGTAATTAGAAATAATTTTGCTATTATTTTATGACTTCATTTGTGAGATTCTTTCCCTTTTTAGATATATCACTGCTGTTGTTTTATTGCGTAATTAGAAATAATTTTGCTATTATTTTATGACTTCATTTGTGAGATTCTTTACCTTTATAGATATATCAGAAAGTACACTATTTATATTGTGTTATTTCATATCTTGTAAGTAGGTTTGGAAGAGCCATGTAAGCAAAAACTTTTAATGTTTTGGTTTTGACAAAATCTTTTCATATAAATCGGCAAATATCTTTTAATTCATTTTTTGCCTGTTTAATGTTAAAATTTTGTGTCCGGCCGGATACATAAACTAGGAGGACCAAAACTTATACGGGCGGATACAAAATAATAAATACCCGGACCCAAAATGTTAACATTATGCATTAGTCATCCGTTACAAGTCGTTTTTTATTTCAATTCATGTTAATTACAATATTGGAAAACTTAGTCTAATACTTCTGTAATCATAATACATCGGAGTGCAAATATCGAGAGAAAAGGAAAAATTGGTACAAAAAATTCTTAATCATACCAGAGACATGTAACTATGAGATAAGCCCTAATTAAAGCGCTGCCTCGTAGGTCAGAGTAAATCGGAAGCCTTACTTATAAAGACATAATCAACGTAGCTTACACAACTTTAAGCGACAGAAACAGGCTAATGGGAATCATTCACCGCTTTTCCCGATAGGCGGCGTCGTCGTTCCATGAGGGGTTAACTGAACGTTTTATTCTTCGGCGTGACGCTTAAAGAACATAACCTATGAAACATTTGATCTCTGTCGCCGCAAGTAAATCAAGTAAATTAAAATATATTTTAGAAAAAACATGGTTGTTAGCTGATATTCTTTTTCTGCTTTCGATAAGACAATAAAAAGAACATTGTTATGTAGCTAAATCATGATAAAACACGACTAAAATATCGATTCAAACGGATTTTTATCCTATTTTTCGATTTAATCCTTATTTTTTTATTGTTTTGTTTGTTTGTTTGTTTTGTTTTGTTTGTTTTTTTCATTTGTCTTGTAACTTCCCACCTGTACTGTGTCAAGTATGAATTCCGGGGTGATATTCATGCAAAATTCAATATAATTCTACAAAATTTAAATTCGTTTTATGCAATTTTCGCTTTTCAAATGATTTGCTTAAACTGTATTTAAGAGCCATATTTCTTGGAATTGTATATTTTGAATCGCTTCTTTACAAGCAGAATTTGCGTTTGGAAGAAATATCATTAACATTGTCTTATTATTTTTCGCCATTTGGAACAAATATACTCAATTTGTAGCATTAGGAAGAAACACTAAAATTTGCTTGTTCCGGTGAGAAATTGTTCTTTAATATATCACCCATTTGAAACAAATATTATGACGAAACTTCTATTTGATTAACGCCAGGTCGGAAACAATTCAGACCGGAAGTATTCCTTTAAAAGCCGCAATTTCGCGAGTCAGATTTTAATCTATTTGCCTTCTCATACATTGTTTGTATTTGTTCTTATTTCAAATCAACAATGAAAGGAAATGGAGTAAATGTACATGAGACAAAGTCTCTTGACGTTACGCACGGTATTGGTGCGAATTTTGTTTTACGGTTTCCTCTTTTGCATTTACTATCGTAAATCATTGAAAATTGAAAATCGAATATTATTTTTTATTTGATTTATGCATAAAGGTTATTATATGTATTTGATGTATTATTATTGGTCTGCCTTATTTTTTTTTTTGCGAAGAATTTTTCATTTTTCCTTTACAATACTCCGGGAAAAGAAGGATTCTAACGTTACTAAACGAACAGCATATACATGTTTAGCCGTGTAATTTTTAAATTTTTATTATACTGATTTTCAATCAACTTTGTGTGATGGATGTCATCTGTCATTCCTTTGTATCACTTTATCCGTTTTTTCGTCAGATAAAATTTGAAACCTCCATTTTCCATTTTGCGTCGATGTCTGGTATGTTCAACGTAGAAAAAATGCCGAGAAAATACTAATTACTTTATTTTCTTTATATTAACACCGGTTTATTTCCAGATATTACCAAAATACTTACCATTATTGCATTGTACATGTAGTTGATAAATTGTATCATTTAAAAAAAAAATGGCGCAATAAAAAAAAAAAATTAAATCGGCTCAAATGAAAAAAAAAAGAATTTTTTTTAAATCGGCGCAAATGTTATACAACCATACATTGAAGCCATCAGTGGTCAATTAATAGGTCTGTGATAAATTTAATCAAACATTGTTACATGTTTGTTTATTGTCCTGTCAATTTATTTGTAATCATGATGCGGAAAATGTGCCATAATGCGCGTCTGTGATCACAAAATTCCATCAATTTATTGGCATTGAATATGACTTGTTATTTGTGTTTATCATCCTCCGTCTATTGATGAAAATATTTGACGTCCAGGGGTACACTACTTTACTAGGCTGTTTGACAAACGCGATGACTTCACTTTTCCAATAGTCAACTTCCCTTTTCTTTGTACCAACATAATATGGAGTTTACATTTCTCAACTCATTCGGTACTTAAGGGCCTGTGGTTGATACAGTGACTACGTTGATAGGGTTCGGTTGCTTACAAATAGGCTACTTAAGCAAAGGTTACTTGCCCATATACAGACCTTGAGGTCATCACTGCAGAAGTTTTACGGTCGACATCACGATCTTGTGGACCGCTATGGGATATCTGTTTCCCAGATGACGACGGATCTTTCTTTTTGCAACTAAAGTTTGTTTGTCCTCTACTGGATTTAACTTTACTACCGGAGTTGAAATGTTCAACACGGCGGGTGTCTTATAAGAAGCAGGAGATGCTTACTCTACCGTTGCACCTGATCTCACCCTTGTTTTTTTTATTGGGTCCGTGTTGTTCATTTTTGTATGTGAGTGTATCGTCATTTTCTTTTCTGTGCCGTGCTCATGTTGTGTCTTTGTTTCTTTGT